>JAOUZG010030080.1:656936-679547 GCA_026289955.1 Argiope argentata | reverse complement strand
TTATGAGAGGTACCTCGCTGGCAAATCCTTTTAGAAGAGAGGTACTTCTTTAACATAACTTAATAAAGGCATGAAACGTTAGGTACTTAAATGAAGTTTAATTTATATTAAAGTACCATTGTAAAGCAACACTAGGGCTATTATGGAAGGGACCTCGATGGCAAATCGTTTATATTTTCCCTCTCAACAGGATCTGTGGCTGTAGAAACTAGCATTGCTGAGTTTTCAAATTTAAAAAATTTAATTCTGGACAATACGTTCATAACCGTACCACAGCGGAATTTTTTAACTCTCTTACATTATCAGATTGCAGTATGCAAGGAGCCTATAATATCAAAAATATATCAATTACTTGCAGCGCAGCATTCTTTTCTTTTTCTGAAGTAGTCGTAGTAATCAAAACTTTGTGAAATGTCCCTGGTAAACCATAATAAACTTACTATCTACTCGAGATTTCATGTTAATGAAATCAAATTCTAAATTTCAAATAAGTTTCTATCCTTATGAAAATTTCATGATGGGAACATGTGCAACTTAGATGGAATCTAAAATCTATTTAACTAATAAATCAAATTTTATGGACTTATTTGAAGAAACCAATTTTAATACTGCACTGATTTCAAGAAGGTCAAACATTTTTAATCTGCGTCGCTCAGTTGAAGTCTTGCTCACAACAGACATTGCTCCTTTAGCCTCAGATAAGAAAGTGTTGTATTCATCACTTGTAATAGCTTTAAAGCTAATTTTTTCATGAAAAAAATTGTAATTATCCCACAAAAATGAAAACTATTTTCCTTCATCATAAAGGAATCAACAGCATAAAGATATTCGAGCTTGAATTAAATTAAAGGACTGCACTTGTTTTGAAAATATCGCCAGCAAGAAAGAAGTACAGTTTCACATGATTTTAAATTGGCAACACTGAAATAGCTAAAGAAAGCTGGGTTTTCCCTGTGTTGTCGGTTAAAGTCCTTTACCCCAATTAATATACGATTTGATTGATTTCGGGTTTTCACTGTAACATAGAGGCATCCATTTTAATTTGTTCATATGATATTAATTTTTTATGAATAAAACAACCTCTGTTAGCATCAGAATTGGCATAATGGAGGAATTCGTTTAATATAACAGCTTTCTTTTGTTTAAGCCATGCATTATATTACCACTGCATATCGAATTATACACCTATTACAGTTATTACTATTTTTTTAATATTTTTTTTAAGTAAAACTAATTTTAAAATATCTTTGCACGTTACAGATATATTATTTATTAATTTTAAAATACCCTTTTAGCATATTAATATATATTTATCAATAATTTTTATAATGGATTATAGCATATAAATTGATTATTAAGAAAAATCTTCAATAATCAACTATTCTATAATAAAATTTAAATAATTATCACATAAATGTTTTAATTCAAAAGCGTGGACAAATCTTACGCTTTATTTACACTAGATCTGTCTCAGTTATCCAGATAATCTCTTTTCTCATGAAGAGATATAGACAATGAACGTTCTACATTATTTACTTTTGAAAACTTGCGCTTTCTTCAAAAAATCCAAGCCATGCAATTATTGTTATTATTCTCACCGTCTTTAAGAGAGAATCGCGTGATTCACTTACTGAAACATAAGTATATTTGTAAAAAGAATCTTTTAATTTGATTTCACTTTTAATATAAAATCTGGATAATATGAAGAAGAATGTGTATTCTAATGATAATTAGGTATATGCCTAAACTGGCGTTGCAAAGATCTCATAATTAAAATGAAAACTATGATTTAAATTACTGTCTAAATATTAGCCATTAAAGAAAATTTTCTATATTCAACTTTCGCATGTGCTGGATGCAAAACAATCTAAAGACAACCAAAGAAAAGAAAAATCCTGCTATTTTGTATTCCTTGTATCACTATGGAAAATCATGTTTCCATAGTGATACAAGAAATACAAAATAGCAGGATTTTTTTTAATTTTATAAAATTTGGGAAATATTCTGTTGAAGTTTAATAAATTTTTCCAAATGATGAAAAATAAAGCATTGGAAATTAATATAAGGATGCCCTCAATTACAAATTCTGATACTGAATTTCTTAATATAATGCCGGTAAAATATATATCGAAGTATATAAAAGGAAATGCATATATCGGATGAAACTACGTAACTCATGAACTATTGCATCACACGTCATTCATTGTGTATTTGAATTCTCTTTTTATTCTTTGTTAAAATGATCGGAGTCAGTTCGAAAAGTTAGTTTAAAAGCTATATAAATCCAGAGGACAGTACATTTCCTGGAATGAGCAGTGGATGGACAAATCCTATCTCTCGGACAATCCTGAGAGACAAACTGTCGCAGTCTGCTAAATGCATTTTCATCAGGAGCAATCCAAATTCATGAATGAACATAACGAAGCTAATTAAAGCTGGCAGTGCAATAGATTGTTGGTGTCAGATATTGATAATCCTTTGAAATCAATAGCATGAAGTCCAAAACGTATGTTTGTAGTTTTAATTTATTATTTTCTTTCGCTAGATTTCTGATATTATTTCTACTTTAATAAACATAATAAGCACAAAACAAGTATTTTAGTTTCAAAAATTTTAGTTTTCTATGTTTTAATGAATCTGTCCTGTAGATTTCTTTTAAGTTAAAAGAAAACCATATTTGAAATTGTTATTATGTATTTATGAATGAATTTTAGCCTAATGATTTAAAAATGCAAAACTTGACAAATGAAATCAGAATTGAAAATGCACATTTACTTCTGGATTTAACTTATCAGAACTTTATTGCACTATGAAGATAAAAGTACAACATGCAAAATTAATGAATATGCTTTTAAACATTGGTTAAAATTTAAAAATAAGATTGTAAACAAATTTGATTTATTAATTCTTTTATATATTTATTTTTACACACACACACATACACACACGCACGCACGCGCACACACATCTCAGAATGTGAATGATAATATTCAGGGAATTTTTGTTATTGTTTTAGGAATTTATAATAGAATGCAATTCTTTTAAAGCACTAAAAGCGTTAAAGTCGCAGACGACAAACAAAGAGAATATCTCTATAATAAACAAAATGTATTTGAAGAAAAATGGGATTTGAAATCTAACATAAAAATAAACGTTAAGAGAGGAACAATTGTATATGAAGTAAAAAAAAGCTAAATTTTCAATTTAAAAGAGATGAATAAAGAGAAGAAAATGATTAAAAATTCAAAATTCAAAACTTTTCTGAGGATTTAAAGATTGTCTTATCAATTTTTTGTCATGTATTGAAGTAACAGCTATCGACAAAGCTTTTATTAAACAAAGGAAATAATTCTTTTTATGACGAATTTCATTTATTATTTATTTTTAAACACTGGAAAACAAAGCAGACGAAAAATTTCAATCTCAGCAGGGAAAAAAATCTGACAATGGTAGAGTGAAATTACTAAAATGTTCTTTTTTTATGATTTAGGAGTAAAAAAATTTAACAAGGACACATTCATTATGCTTCTACTATGTAGTTTCTAACAGCTGCATACAAGCGTTATATAATGATAATCTTAGAATTCTTCTAAGATTTCCTTAAATGTATTTACTTTCGTAAAAATTATGGAATAAATAAAATTAGTTATTAAATAATATAAAAAATTGCAATAACTTTAAGTGTGTTAAAAGTGTAGTAATTATTTTATTCTAAATGATTTACAAAGATTCAAGAATGACTGATCATAAAATTAAATCGTGGAAAGGTTGTATTGATCCGAAAATAATATTGTCGGTTGGTAACAGGAAGATAAGATTGCATCATGGTTTCCCGTAATGAGCAGTCTTGTAAAATATAGCGTCATTGTTAAGTATAAAGTAAAGTTATATATAAAATTGACACTATACATGATTATACATAAAACGTGATTAATATATTTAAACCTTGCGTTACACATCTTTATTTATATCTATATCTATACCCATACATCCATCTATCTATAGACAGATATATAGATTTAATTTCAAATTTAGATACATAGATTAAGTTTTTTATTTTAAATTAACACTTGTAACTTTCATTTTAAAATAGTTTTTTTATTTCCTGATCCACTAACCACTTTTTATTTAAATACTTTTAGCATGCACTCTAAGAAAACTGATGACATCACTATCTCTCAAGTTTCGAGTGAAGGGTTGAAGATCCCTGATTCTTACAACTTGTTTTAATGATATCTAAATATCTCTTTCTTAATTCGAAAAGTGTAAAAAAAATCATAACAAAATATCCTAGTAAAATCCCTAAACAGAAAAGTTTTCGTCTTTTTCTACTTTTGTGTCACGCTGTAGATTGAAGTGTCTCTTATAGATTTTTGATAGTATAAAACATTATTCCATGGGAGAAATAAGTTTAAGTTAAAATTCTTTGTTTCATGTATTCAGTTACCTAAAGTATTCTTAAAACAAGGTGTTTATGATAAATTTAACCCTAGAATTCTAACCATTTGTCTCCTGGACATTAAGAAATAACTGGCATTAAGAAATAACTTTGACTATTCTTCTCCTATAACGGTAACTGGATCGTTCTACTCAGTACCTTTATCTGACCTTGGGAACCACCCAACATATTTCTGTTTGTAGTATATCCAGAACCATAGTCGTCTCAGAGACGAATGGTTATCTGTCACGTTAGTATTAAGAAGGCATTTCTGTGTATGTTTGGAAATGTCGAAGCGTTTTCACGGAGAAAATTTGTGGGGTAGGCCAGAAGCCATCCGTGAATGATTGAAAGAATTAAGGGAAGAAGATAATTCTACTTCTGAGAATGAATCGGAAGATGAAGATTTTATTGAAGTTCTTCTTGCTCCATGGATGCAGAAGCATCTCAACATTTCAACTTTGCCCTGATCAACAAGGGCTATTATATGTGAACTTCTAAAACTGAATTTAAACATTTAACTATCTGAACAATCCAAAATTTTAAAAAAAGAAAAATTGTGCATTTTGCTCATATAATTTGAACAGAATGACACTCAATTTTTGTTCGTTATGTTCAAAAGCAATGTGCGGAGAACATCACACGTATATGTGCGAAGATTGCTTCGAAAATAAATAAATAATATTTTTATCCTACTTGAAAATCAAGAGTTACGAAATCATTTGCAGGTAGAATGCTTTTATTTAAATTAGCTTTAAAAATTGATTTTAAATACACTTTGTCTAGGAGACGAATGGCTATCTTTCTTGTTAGATTTTTAAAAGTTACCTTTCTAGCGTCAATAAAACAGTTTTCATCACCACCTCTAATAGCAAATTAAGGAATTTACAAAGTTACAAAAATAAGGAAGATAGATCAAGAAGACCAATTAAAAAGTGCATGTTAACTATAATAAAAAAATAGAAATGCCTAAGTCTTCTTATAGATGTAGCGCGTCTTCCCCATGATATGGGCGTCCTGAATTCGAGTCCGGGTTCTGATATGGTTCGTCTCTTTTTCTGTTCTATCAGTTAGATGTGTCAATGTGCCTCCCTAGGGGCGTGAAAAAAGGGGTGTGAAAGCGAATGTGATGTGTGATTAACTAAGACATACTCTTGGCTCTTGTTAGGGTTACTAAAACAAGGGACTCACCTTCGGTTTAAAATCAGCGAGCTTGTCCATGGCATTAGGAACAAAAACAGCAAAACATAGAAATAGAGAGCATAATAAAAATAACACCATAGAGCTTTTTGTAAAATTGAGGCATATGTAAGAATTTAGTGTTGAACAGTTATCAGTGTTGCACAATTTCATCGATCTTTACACTCATTTTTTAACAATGTCTATAGAAAGTCAATTAATAATTAATTAAACCTTTATTTATCTTAATTAATCACGTTTTAGGTTTATATTTTTTTGTCAGCTCAGATGAAAGCAGGAATTTAACTCAACTATAAAAGGTAGAAATAAAAAGAAATTCATCGATTCATTATTCTTACTCAAAATTAATGATTTGATAGTGATTATAAAACAGTCAGTAACCTAGCCGCAGCATGTTCATTTTAAATAGTTATTACATAAAAGTTTAAACATATATTTGATTTTCAGAATTCTAGACTAATGACATAGATAACGGATTCATAATAATATGCTTAATTTCTACAGTTATTAAAAGTGTACAAATTATGAAGTATCATTTTCGTCTTTGTCACAGTTGAAAATTTGTAGTTTCAAAATAGTGTCAATACAAAATGAATACCTTTGTTTAAAATTTAATTTACCAAATTACTTTAACTTTTTTCAAATTTATTTTTGAAGAATTAGTTACGCTTTGGTAAATAATAAACGCAGGAAGAAGAAAAAAAATCTTTTTTTAATTAATTAAAATAATATTTAATAAAATTAATTATAAAAGATTTTTAATATTATTTTTTAGACTATAAATATTGATTTTTATTGGAAAAAAGTTCCTATTTTTTCAAATACTATTCAAAATAATGGTCTTATAGTGTATATATCAGCGGGATTTAAACTTTACTTTAAACTACCATTGGTAAATAAAGATTTAAAAGGAGCTTGAAAAATTAATAACAATCAGTTTATGATTATCTGATATTGTTCTTTGATTTTTTTATTTAATATTCTTGTTTTACAATGGTTATTCCGTTTTATTCGCAACGCAAAAAGCCCTCCCATTTAAATCATTTAGGAATAAGGATAACTAATGAGTTACCCACAACGAAATTTTTGCCGAATTCCAACATTACACTAATTGAAATTATTACGATTCCATTTTTATTTTCTTTTATAAATAGTATCGAAGAAGGGTTGTTACGTAGAGAACATCACCCACTTGACGCACTTTTCAAAATCGCCAACTCCCCGCTTTCTTGCGCCTGATTTCCCGGAGGAAGATATCTTCCAACGACAACATCGGGATGTCATATTTGGCGCTAAATATTCTTGGCGAAAAGGGAGTGATGCTATTTCCTGTCACATCTAAAGGAAGTATGGCAGTCGTTGAAAGATTCCAACTGTCTATTTTGTTAAATCTCAAAGTTTTACTGTTTTCAAAAAGAAATTTTTAGAAAAGATTCTTCCGTCTGTCTTTGACAAAGACAAATCTTAAACTCCTTGGACTAAACGATTGAAATTTGATATGTGGTCATCCATTCGATTTTAAGATGAATCTATTCAGAGGAATTCTACCTGTCATGGGTTGCTCGAATAAAATTTAAAATGATAGCTGAAAAGCGAAGATTGTTAGATAGATGAAATGTTATACTCAGTTTATACATATATAGTGTATAAATATCAATAAAGTTTTTCAGCTAAATCAAATAACTGGTTAATTGTCTATTTCTGTGTGCTATTAGAGACATGTAAACATGGTAGTTGAAAAAACACAGTGACTTAACTACAGGGTGGTTACAATAAGTGCAAGCATTTGAAGGACTGTAAATTAGAATTAAGTATAATATTTTAAAGAAATTTGGTATATCTTATATTTACAATAATGCGAAGTGAATTAAACAGTAAGAAAGTTAGCTTAACTTTTTGTCATAGGTGGAGCTTTTTAATGAAAATATTTTATAATTGTAATTATAACATTTTTCTTTGTTTCTCCTTGAATAATTCAAAATATTTTTTTGCTCCAAAATTGTGTAATGCTAATACGAGCTCTTTTATTTTAATTTATAAATTTTTCCACCTCGATTTAAATTTCAAATAGCTTGCAATAGAATTAAGGAAATTCATGTTTTGATGATTTCTTTCTTTTATTTGTTATAAACCTACTTAGTCACCCATAAAATTTAAAATATTGCTTTAAAGAGACAATGAAATAAATTGAATGTAAAAAAAAGTGTGAGATTAAATTTATATTCTTGATTATAAAATATTTAATCTTCATTTAAATTATATAATCATTCTAAATACCATTAAAACTCTATTACATTCATATAAATATCCTACACTGATAAGGAAAATCTTAATATCAAATTGCCATTTTTTTTCCTTGACCAGATTTCAAAACGAGGATTTGGAATTAAAATATACGAGATTCTGTGAATATATGACCATGATTAACTAGTTAATTAGTTATTTTACCATTTATTTAGAGATTCGATATGATAATGATCACTCTTGCATATTTTAAGTAGATCTGAATGCTTATGTATGTATGATTCAAATAGTTGCTACCTGCATTTGTAGAATAACTTTAACTACTGCAATTCAGAAGCAAAAGTCCAGAATAAGCGATAGATGAATAAACCCATTCAAATGAATAAATTAGAGCTCATAATCCCAGTCTACCTTCAGCAGTTGAACATATTTGTGAATGCATGAAGTTAGTTGTTTTGAAAATGTTAATACTTTATTAATATTGTCACTTTGAAAGAAACTATTTCATTAAGTTTTAGAAAGTTTTATCTTTATTAATATTTATTTATTATCTTAAATAGATATAAAGCCTTTCTAAGCTGCAAATTTATTAAATAATAATAACAATAAATGAATGTGTGTTTTGGCACTTTAAAGGACAGACCGCTTGACTTATAATAACCAAATTTGGCAAAAAATGCAAATTGCTAGATGACGTAAATTTTTATTTCCAAGGGATTTTTTTAAATTTTTTTATTAATTATAACAAAGAGATTTTGTAAGTTCCTCCCCACTTAGATGAATGTATTATTGGTCGAAATTCTAACACAATCTTAAAAATCAATTATGTAACCGTTTTAGTGATACCATATAGATTATTTCCTATTTTTTCATAATTTCAATAGTTAAAAGTATTTTTTATGTATTTAACAACAATACATTTAATTCTTTCAGTGAAACTCTAATCATTCCAAAGGTTATATAATTGCTCAGTCCTATGATTTTCTTTCATTGCTGAAAATAAAATTGTATTTCTCTTTGCATTATTTTCCTTTCATAAATTTTAATACAAATTCTTTTTAAAATTTTTTATAGAAGTATGGTCATTATCGGGATGAAACTAACATCACCTCGTCAAAATTGCTAAAGATTTCAAAGAAATAAAATTCTATTACACCTCTGATGAATTCTCACCCCTCTATTTAAGATGTCTTTAGGTGATAAATCTTTTTGAGCATATAACATCGATTATTCTAATAAAGTAACTAATTTTTGGTTGCTCATTCGTAATTTCTAACTAATTAATATCTTTCCAAATCTTAAAAAAATTTGATCTTCAGAAGAATCGGTTATCTATAAACGATTAGATTACTTTTTCATCAGCAAGGTTGAAATAAACCACAAGTATTGTACTGGCGCATTATAACCATTATACTGAAAAAATTAATTTGGGGCAAATTGAAGTTCAAAAAATATAAGCATATACAAAAAAAAAATCCGTTATTATTTCAGTTAGTAAACTAAGATGTATTTTTTTCTTTTTAAAACAAAAAAATGTTTATATTATTTAAAAATGATTTACAAAATTTCAGTTTTTCATTTAATAAATACAGGGTGTCCCAAAAGGTCGTTTACAAACTTAACATAATGGTCTGCCATATCATGTTGAACAAGATTTAAATAGGAACTTATGTGTGTGAGAAAAAAAATGATATAGACAGCGGTGTAAATATGATTTTTATTACAAAACATCATTACATCACAGCAAATGTTCAAAATTCTTTCCATTCTCCACAATGCACGTTTCACAATGTCGGCGCATGAATTCATGCACTCGTTCAAATTGGCCAGGAAAGTCACCGCTGCCACTTCCGCGATCCTGGCGATAAGATCCATGTCCGATGTTACAGGTGTTTCGTACACCATGGACTTCATGTGTCGACATAGGTAAAAATCCAGGGGAGTCAGATAGGGGGATCGTGGCGGCCATTGGACTGATTCACTTCTACCTATCCAGCGATTAGGATAAGTCCTATCGAGGTATTCTCGAGCAGCGTAGCAAATGACATGAACAAAATATGACTGGGCTGACTTCTGTTTGGGAAGCACTCAAGGTACATCCGTGGTGAAGTTCGTCCATTTCCATCAGTGGAGCCATATACGTAATGTATGTCTACCATTTCTGCGTTACTAAACTCATTCATTCTTCTCCTTCAACGTCCACGCTGGAAATGATTGATTTTCCCACTCTCCCGTTTTCGCGCAATTATCGCCCTCTAGCGGTTGCAGTTTGAATTCTCGGGCACAAGTTCCTATGTAAATCTTGTGCCTCATGATATGACAGACCAGCATGTTAAGTTTGTAAACGAACTTTTTGGGACACCCTGTATATGCATAATTGGATTCAATCTCTTTAAATTGTTTAAGACATGCTACTGATAATGAAAGTCTTTATTCAGAACTCTTTGGAGCTCAACTATAATTAAAAATAATTTTCATGATTTCCGTTATCCATGATTAAAAGATTTTTCTACATATTTCGTTTTTAAAAATAAAAAAATTGAATTAAAAAAAAATCGGTCCTCTTTAATCCTTCTAAAAATGAAAGTCTAGAAATTTTTTAAAATCTTTCTGGAGATTTTCCTTTGGTCAAATCCGTTTTCTTTCTACTCGACCAGTTAAAAGATTTACTTTCTCAAAAGCACTTACGAAAAAATATTATTTT
The DNA here is from genome assembly GCA_026289955.1 of Argiope argentata. Taxonomy (NCBI): domain Eukaryota; kingdom Metazoa; phylum Arthropoda; class Arachnida; order Araneae; family Araneidae; genus Argiope; species Argiope argentata. The sequence goes on along the minus strand of JAOUZG010030080.1, from coordinate 668,961 downwards.
GTTTCTATCCTAAATAATGTTCGGATTTGAGACACACAGTCCGAATTATCAAATCCTGAGGAGATTTTCCCCAAACCTTTTTCTCCTTTAATTCTTCTTCAGAAAACTGGAACCAGTTAATTAGCGTAGAAGAATAATTGAATTACTGTAGGTTGCTCTATGTTCGTCAAGTAAATGACTTTGTTAACGCAACGATTTAAACTTCAATTAGAGTCGGACGTTTGGGAAGCCTTTTTCCGTTAGATTAAAACATATTCAGTTTGTTTGTTCAGTAATGTTTTCAAGAGTCAAATGATGATGATGTGTTCTAATGATGTAAAATTCAGTGACGTCATAATCATATGAAGAAAGTAATGTCATATCATTCTTATTTATCTCATTATGTCTTTAGAGGTTATAAATCATCTGAGTAATTTATCATTCATTAAAAATAATTTTATTGTATAATTTCTATACCTTACATTTGTTTATTGCTATATTTATAATATTATAAAGGTTTTGTACTCGTATAATCTTTTCAAACATTTTTTGAGAAGAAATTGATATCACTACTCTCTATGTTTCTGAAAATTCGTTGATTATAAATTAAAATGTTTCACCGATTTTTATGTTTTCTATATCTGTCCAATATTTCTCTGAATAAATTTTATTTTCTCACTGTATGCTTTTTGAGAATAAAACCATGTTCGAACGAATATTCAAATAACTAGATCCTTTTTTGTGACTACATTTTTATCTGGTGTTTACACACGCAGACTGAACGAAAACACCATGCATGGATTTTAGCCAAACCTTTCTCTCTTTTTTTAATGAAACGAAGAAAAAAAGATTTAAGGAAAATTGAAAACATTTCTTATTTCAGGAACTTCGTTCACAAATTATGGAATCGTTCATGGTGTCAAAAATGATTAGATTATATTATTTCATTTTGCTCTCTCCTTAGATGACTTGTTCCAGAATAAGTTGTATATTTTCTAGGAAATCGATTTAAAGTAAAGTTCTCCTTTTGTCCATAGTTTGCGGAGAATTTTTTATTATCATGACCGAACATAATGTTTATTTATTCATTTATTTGAGATGCGGTTTATGGCATTAAAAAAATTCCGTAATGCGATAAATAAAAATGCTATTATCTGCACGAGCATCTCGAAAATGAGCTTTTAATAACTCTGCCATCGAATTTATAAAAGCTCTCATAAAAAAATAAGTTAATGATTACAACAAATAAAACATAGATTGAAGTCATTTTCAGTACGTGATTATATGAAATGAAAAAAATGAAATGTGATATTTTCTTTTTGTAAACAATCAATGCCAGACAAAGTTGTTTTGATCGTTTGCAATGCTAAAGCGGCTCATTCAATGAAACGATTAAAAGGAATAAAAATATAATTCAACTTGCACGAGCACGTGGCGCTTAGTAGTTCGAGATATTATGTACTGAAAGGATACACTGAAATATGCATAGTAGATTTCATTTCAATCTTTATTTTTAAGTTTTCTGCTCGATACCACTGTGCCCTAACAAATTTTAAAGAAATCTGAAGTTCTTTGTATAAATGATCCCTTATAAATTTTGTTGCGATCAGATAGAATAATATTCTACTCATAATGACTATATTCAAAAGCAACTAAACAAATATAAAATAAAATTTAAAAAAATTTCAGTGAATATGTTAAAAAAGATTTTTTTTTATTTTGGGATAAAAAACACATGTTTATTTTTGGAATTTAAAATACATTCAAAAAGCAATGAAAAACTCTTACACTGTTTCATTATTTTATCGATTCAAATTTTTTTTATAAAATACTTATTATAAGATTAAATAGTGAATTATTACTTTGTTTCTCTAAAATTAGTGTGCTTAAGATTTAAAAAAATATTTATGGAAGGAAGAAAGAAGTATAAATAATTAAAATAAAGGGAATTAAATTTAAGTAAATAATAAATAAACAAACAAATTATATCACTTAATAAAATTGATTGAGATACGATTTATATTAACTAAAATGGTTACTCTAATTAGAAGTTTTTGCAACTTTTGAAATTAATAGTTTGATTCAGATTAAATGATATTTCAAAAATTACAAAAAATTCACTTTAATGAAGAAGATTAGTATAAGAAACGACTATTTTAGAAAACACCCATGAGAAAAAAGAATTAATATCATATAATCTATTTGAGAATCATTATTCCCAATTTTTAAGGAAAACATATCTTCATGTATATATTTTTTAAAAAAATGAATGAGTGTGTTAAAAATGTTTGAAGAAAAATATAAAAAAATGAAAAAAAAATTCAGGGACATGTGATTTTAAAATTTTTAGTCATTATATTTAAGAAAAATCTGTTTATTGTGATATTAAATGGTTTATCTGTCAAATTGAAGCATAGGCGGCGCTAGGGCCTGTAACCGAGTAACATAACCACAATACTAAAAGTATACATGAGTATCGTTAATGTAATTAGGCTTACGAAACTCGCTCAACTATACTACCCCACCAGTGAATCGGCCGAGAGAGGACCGATTTTAAAGCCCCAAGCGTTATTGTGAGAGTGTGAGTGAGTTGATGCGTAAAGTGAGTTTTACGGCTTTGTTTGGTTGCTGCGTCAAGTGATTCCGACGGCTTTGTTTTGGTATTAGCGTCAAGTGAGTCTGATGATTTTTGATGCGGGTAGATAGCACCACAAGAGTTTCACGAGGTTGCGTTGTCAAGATCACCAATGTCACAGATAAAGCCCTTGATACGAATCCACGACGCTAGGGCCCTGTAGCCGAGTAATATAACCACAATACTAAAAGTATACTTGAGTATCGTAGATGTAATCAGGCTTACGAAGCTAGCGCCATTGTACTACTCCATCAGTGAATCGGCCGAGAGAGGACCGATTTTAAGGGGCAAAGCGTTATGGCGAGCGTGTAAGTGCGTTGATGCGTCAAGTGAGTTTAATGGCTTTGTTTAGTTGCTGCGTCAAGTGAGTCTGACATCTTTTTGTTTTGGTTGCTGCTTCAATTGTGTCTGAAGGCTTTTTCGTTTTGGTTACTGCGTCAAGTGTGTCTGACGGCTTTTTTTGGTATTTGCGTCAAGTGAGTCTGATGACTTTTGATGCGAGTAGATGGCACCACAAAAGTTTCGCGAGGTTGCGTTGTCAAGATCACCAATGTCGCAAATAAAGGTCTTGGTACGAATCTGTGACGCTAGGGCCCATAGCAGAGTAAAAAATCACAATACTAAAAGTATACTTGAATATCGTAGATGTTATCTGACTTATGAAACTAGCGCCACAAATCTACAAAACACATTTAATGTTATTGGCTTATGAAACTAACTAATTTAATGTTATTGGCTTATGAAACTAGCGCCACAAATCTACAAAACACATTTAATGTTATTGGCTTATGAAACTAACTAATTTAATGTTATTGGCTTATGAAACTAGCGCCACAAATCTACAAAACCCATTTAATGTGTAACATTGAGGTTATATATTCTATGTCATATATTGATGTCGACGTCATATATTCAATTTACATTTTTAGATTACAGTTTTATTTAAGTCTCTGAACATGAACGTATTTTTTTAAGTGAAAATATCTTCAAATCAAATAAAATATACCTAAATAAATCCTGCGATCTTTAATGGAATTATTGCCCGATGCTTTTACGGCTGATGGTTCAATTAAAAGACTCAAAGCTTTTTAAATATCAAAACAGTATAGTACAACTTTATTTTAAAAAGAACAAAACATAAATGTATAAAAACAGTAGCCAAGCAAAGGCGTTATTTAAAAACAACTATTCACCTCAATTTATATCTCAAAAAATTTAGCAGTCTGTTTATTGAGGACATTTTTATTATCTAGTTTAAATGGAAAAAATGTGGTTTAATTTGCCATATCTATAGGAGAGAATAATCACTACACATAGCCATATTTTTTTTTATTTCATTTGGAAGCATTATAATATTTTCTTCCAAACATCTCGTGAAATCAGCATATGAATTTTTTTTCCTTCCACAGAGATTTGTAAGAAAGACAAAGTCGCATTGAATATGTACGTAGCAAATTATAATAAGCAAACACGTTCCATTTTGAATTATAGATTTCTTCCGATAAGTTCTGCTTTGGAAAGAATGCATAGTTCGCATTTTGAATGCTATTTTTGAAATAGTTGAATAAAATATTTCCTCTGAAGTCACTTCATCCATAGATTTGTAGACAAAGGTTTAAAGAAAAATTATTAAAAAGTTACTGTAAGTTTGCTTCAGTTTGAATATGCTGTCTGAAAAAAACTATGTTATATAGCAATTCGAAATTATTCAATAAATGACTGATAAACTTTGGAGACTATTTAACGTATAATTAATAAAATATTCGATGCATGACTAATAAACTATTCAAAACTATTCCACTTATTAATGAAGAATTTGAATACATGTTTGCAATGAATAAGTTCTAAAACTGGAGATAAACAAAATATATTGATAGAAAACAATGATTCAAACTGAAAAACGTATGAAAATTTTAGCTGCTTTAAAACTGAACTGCATATCATTTTCAATCAATTTTCAAAAACAAAATTCCTTTTTATTTTTTGTTTTAAATTCTGTCTACTATGTTCACAAATTTTTTAAAGACAGTTTTTTTTTGAATAATTCATAATAAGTAACTTTGATTTTCTTAGAGAATGATACTTTTCAAAGTAATATAAGATAATATTGTTGGCGAAACAATTCTCTATAACATTTTTTTTTCTTTCAGAACTTTTCTAATATTAATTATATTTCTAGAACGTCCCAGCTTACGTCAATATATCATGAGACGATTTTAACTGTTAAGAGATAGGAAATATATCCATTCTGTTAATCATTAACATAATCAAATAAATCTTTCATCCTGATAATTAATTACATTACTCAAAAAAATTTAATAATTTTTTAAGCCATATTTCGTTTATAGGAGATGAAAGAGGTTTTATATAATTGCTAACAATAACTATAATTTCTAATACTTATTATGAGAATACAGTAATAAGTATATGAGAATATTATGAGAATACAGTAATAAGTATTATGAAAATACAGAGAATATTATCTTAATTATGAGAATAGAGTAACTTATATAATTAACGTAATTGTTATATTTTATTATTATTCTGTAATTAGAATGTGTTTTCATTTTCTAAACTAAATTTTCATCCTGTGTTAAGTTTATCACATCCTTGTGGGATATGACGTAAAGTTTGCTTGAAAATATTGTTGGTAATGGTGAAAATCGCAAATCTTAAGGCATTAATTTAAAAATATCCCAATTTTGAATGAAAGTTGATTATTATATGATATGTATGTTCTGAATAAGTTGGTTGGAAAAAAATTAATATATTTCATGCACTGAGATCTTGCAAAATACATGTATTCGTTTCATGCATATATTAATAACAAATATTTCAATACCCGTGATCTATACCTAGATTTGAGAATTTAATGAATACTTGCTTCCATTTGCTTCTAGTTTTAAAACTCTTGAGTCTAGAGAGTAATCTGAAAAATAAATCAAAATGAGAATAAATTTTAGATTTAAATTTTAATGCCACTTTTCTTAAATCAATTACTCCCAAAATCAATTTTCTTTTACATGGCTTCTCATCATATATCAAAACACAGTATAATTTTTGAAGAAAAATCTTTCTTTTTTCGTCAAAAATTAGCTTTTTGCTAAACATTTGTGGTAAAAATTAGAATTTTTATTTATTTCATATGATTTAAAATTCTGAAAGAATATTGGCTCATATGAGGAAATTTATAGTACTGTTTATTTCTTTGTACATAAGTTTCCATACGAATAACGTTACAGCTAATATTTTCTATGTTTTATATAATTACAGGATGGTTTATATAAGAAATAGAAATATTTTGAAGAAACTTCTATTTATAAGGATTAATTAATTCCAAAATGAGTAAAGGTGCCTCATTAACGATTTTTATTAAAATTAGGAGCTTCTTTATTCTGATATATCATTATTTTTTTCAGCAATATTATTGAATCTTGCATTCTTTGTTTCCCCCAAAACCTTGAAATATTAATTATAGTTTCAGACTTCACAATCTCAATCCCTTTTTTTACTCTTTTCTTATTGATAGAAAATTCGTTTTCATTTTGACTTCGGAAACAAACCTCATCAGATCATTAAAGTTTCAAAAAAGACTTAAGATTGCAACAAATGTTTAGGCAATACATAAATTCATCTAAACACTGTTTCAGAATAAATTTCACTTTACTTCATTTGAATAAGTAGTAGTTCTAATGAGAGAATAAAAGATTTAATAAGTGAATCCATCAATTTAAAATGAAAATCAAGTTTCACATAATGAAGAACGACAAAACTGCAGTAAATAAACGTTCTTGAAGTGACCCCAAATAGTAACTTGGTAACTTCTTGTAACATCTTTTTTTAAAAAAAAAATTAGGGAACATTATAACAGTGGAGAAAGAATAATAAAGTGGTTATTCTTTTAGAAAAGTCTTCTGTAAATCTTTTCATTTTCTTTTTCAACTCAATGATACCTGTGTTAACTAAAGTTAGATTAGCAGATATTTTTCTTGAGAAAAAAATCTTGCAAATGGTGCAGCTCATGTCCTATATTTTTAGGTTAGAAAACAATTTGTTGCTAATACTTAAAGAAGAAACTCCTTTAGCTGAAGCAGTATTTATCTTAATTAGAAAAGAAAGCTTTGAAGCAAATCATGATATTTTTACGAAATAACTCAGAGTCTCTCCCTTAATAATAGTAAAAAACAAGCGTTAAAGGATGTACCTGAAAGGTTTCCAGATAACTCCTAGTTTTTTGATAAATTAGATAACTAAGGTTTTTAGATAAGTTTATAGATAACTTAGTTTAATGAAGAAAGAAAATATTTATTTATTTCGTTTTTTATACAACAAATTGCAAAAGTCTCAACAAATAATCTCAAAAAAAAAAAATACTACGTATTGTCTAATATTTGAATTTTTTTCTGATTTTTGCATAGTGAAAAGTTGTTTTTTTTTTGCATACCATCCAGTAGATGTCCTGGCCCATGGATAACCCTGTATTCGAGTTCCTGTTCACGCAGGGTTGTTCTTCACCTGATCTCTTTGGTACATGTGAATGTGCTCCCCTGCAAAAAGGGGCTGTGCAAGCAAGTGTGATACATGAGTAGCTTAGACGCACTCTTTGCCCTTTTTAGAACTATTTAAAACAAGAGGCGCATCCTCGGCTTAAAAACACTGTCTGGTTCAGCGAACTTGTGCATGGCAAGCGCCATTAGAAACAACAACGCCATACTAGCTAAGTTTCGTTTCACATGGTGTCATTGAATTTCTCTGCAAAGAGTTTTCTAACCATTCAAAAACTCTTTTTATTCGACCATGAAGAAAAAAGAAATGCATCAAGCCCCTCCAGGGTTGTTTTTATTCGTTTGTTTACGGAGATACCAAACACAAATAAATAGAGATATAGTTCGGAATATATTTTCCTTAAACCATTTCTTTTAATTCATCCAGGGGTAAGAAGAAGGGGCAGTGCTTGGAGGAAGACTATGAAAGAGACAGAGGCTTGAAAGGATTTTATTTTTCCCATTTTCATTATCATTTATTTAGAATTATCAATCTGTATAGGTGTATTCAGAAATTTTAATAATAGCTCGTTTTCTTTTAAATTTGAATGAATATACAAATGCTTTTTGATATTAGTTTTTTTAAAATTTCTTTTGAATTAACTTTTATAAAGGAAAATGAATGTATTGAAGAGAATAAATAAACTAAAACAGTATACCCTAAGTACGTTTTTGTGATAAGTCATGTTATTCCAAATATAAATCCTTCCACTTTTTTTCCTTTTCAGCCGATAAAAATTTCATTTTCTTTAGTTCAATTATATTGGTTTAAAACTGATTTACATTTTATTAAATTTAAAAAAGTTTTCTCTGATTCGATTTAATTTATTTTTAAATTATTTGCTTTGCATCCTATAAACACATGTTTGACTAGATCAAATGTATTCAACTAGAAAAATCTTAACATTCTAAATGGTATTATTGTGTACAAAAAAATATAAGCACTATAAAATATTTTATCAGCAATTAATCAATTTATTCCATTAAATAATAATCTTCTGCGTAATAAGGAAAAAAAATAAAGAAAAATATTTAAATTTTTAAAAAAGTAAACTAAGAACCAATAGCGTGGTAATTATAGAATGTATGTATTTGAATCTAGAAAGCAAACAAATTCTAGAAAAATAATATGTGTTATTAAATATTTATAAAACAAGATTTGAACAAAGCAACTAATTAACCAATGAAATCAAATGAAAATATGGAAGTAAAGTCCTGTTATAGTTAAAGTTTCCTAATAGAACTACAATGAAACGTGTGTCCTTGATTTAATTCAATATCGATTTGATTATATGGTTCTATTTTATCGATGATTAAAACCAAATTATTTGATGATATCAAAATTTTCTTCCAGAATGCTCAATTTCATTTTAGTTGTGCCTCCACTTGTTACAACGGATTACCCCTAAAAATATAAATCCAAAATCATTACTCAATTACCAGTCAAATTCTTTAAAATCAGTTTTGCCTAAGCTATTTATGACATCTGTATTTTTTCAATAAAGTTTATTAAAAATAAGAGAAGAGGGAGAAAAGTCAAAGCTGATGTTAAATAATTTTAATTTAGTCATATACTTTGTATTCAAGTTTTTGTCTTTGTCTAGCTAGTTTTTTCTTATTGTTACTTATTTCCAATGCATTTATGCTTATGAAATTTGAAAAAGTTTTATTGAATTATTAGTTGGATAAAAGTGTTTTAAACTGGAAAAAGGATATCATGAAAAGAGAGAGAAAATTCAACTACGATTTGAACGAAATATAATATTCTTATAACATTCATTTTGAAATTTTCTATTGTATTATCGATAACCTTTAGCATTTTTGCATGTTTTCGACAGTGCAGGCATTATCATTCATATATTCAAATTCTACATAGAGAAATCCTGCCGAAATGTCACTAAGGTAACATAAATTTCAAAACTGCTGTTTTGAAAAATAAATGTTAAATATTTATAAGCTGTTGTGTATATTTTCTACATAAAATATACTTTAGTAAAAAATATTATATTTATGTATATAAAATATTAAATATTTATATTTGTGAAATTTCAAACCTCTTTCCAAAATTTTAGTCGAAGAAAATCATTTTAAGTTTTTATTCCATAGTATTAAAATTTTACATTTAAAATTGTAAAGTATTATTTATATTCATATTTGAAAAATACAGCACTTCAACTTTTTTTCTTAAAAATTATTTTTGTTGACAGCATTTCAACTACTTTATATAAATAATTTTACACTGCAGTAATTAATATACATATGAGCATAATGTAAAAGCCTGGTCGTCTTATTTTCCAAAATTCAATTACCAAACTTTTGATACGATAATTTTAAAATGTCTTCTGAAATTTTTTATAATTCTGTATATGAACAAACGAAGAATTTACGGAATGAAATATAAAAATAATATGAAAGATAAAATATGCATTTTTTCCGAGACAGAATGAAATTGGAGGAAATTTGTCATTCAAAAAAGTTCATGCCGATTTTCAATGATATTTCGCATCCCTCTTTAATATGGCTAGGATTCTTTCAAGTCTGGAATTCATGATAAGGAAATATTATTTTCATATGGGGATAACAGAAAGAAATTCGAAAAAATATTTGAGTTTTGCCTCATTATTCAGCTTCAAGTTTAAATTAAATCTTTTCAGTTTCAACAAAACACACACACACACACACACACACACACACACACACACACACACACACACAATTGTATTTATTGTAAACTTTATTATGAGAAACGTACTCATAATTTTGGATTTAATGACCCTTAATTTGATTAAAATATTGATCATAGAATGTAGAAAAGACACTTTATTAAAAATGTACAAAAGTTATGACTTAATATTATTGTTTTCCTGGTGAAAAGTTTAAAATAAGAAAAAATGATTGTTGTTGTCAGATATTGCTTACTAAAGCAAATATCTGGATGGAGATGCATTTGTAAAAAATTGTCTCGAAATATAGGAATTAAACTTTCAAAGTATAAACTTTCTTTCTAATTAAAAAGTATATTTGATTTATTATTATAAATGCAGGTGAATAAATAAAATATGAAAAAATATGTGCAAGTTTAAAATAATGTTACATTTATAAATTCAATAATATCATTTAATCATAATTATTACATTATATATTTAATCATTAATTTAATCAAGCTATTTGTTCATTTATAGATCAATAGCATCAAATATATGATGCACAAGAGAGTACAAAAACGGCCATTTTGTATTCAGAGATATTAAGATGTGTTACTCTTAATGCAACTCAATGTCCCCTTTGGTTTGTCTAGAGTAGAGATCATGCATTGTGCCTAGAGTAGAGATCATTGTGCCTAGAGTAGAGAAGTAGCTACTGAAAGAGTGGGTTTGTGTGTTGTTTCCCGGTGAGTTTAGGTTTAGCTCGCAATCTTATTCTTGCCGGACTTTCATATGGGGAGCCCCAGCACCCGTTACCATCAAGAGAACATCATTGAACGACACTGTTATGATGGTAAATCATTGCTCGTTTGGAGAGGAATTATTCTGGCTTCCAGAAATGACTTGCAATTGAAACTTGAACCATGAAAAGCCAATTCTATCGTGACGTCTACTGAAACAGCATTTATGTTTGTTTCTAGGAGCAATGAACCCAGAATTCGTGTTTATAGATGAGAACCCCCCCCCCCTGTCCTCATCATGCAAATATCTTAAACGAATGTCTTCTATGGAGGATATCACCCATAGGGACCATTCTCATATGGAACCATTCTCAACGGACTTGAATCCAGTTGATCATGTGTGTTACATGCTTGCCCAAAAAGATGCATTCCGTCAACCACTTCTTACATGTCTATCGGAACTTAAGAGCACTGCTTAATGAGTTTGTGTAATATTCCCCAAGATCAGATCGATAATTTTATTTATTCTTTCTTGTAATTTGCTGCAAAAAGAAAAAAATTGTAGTTTTTTCTAATGTTATCAAACATATATAATTTCTCTTTATCATTTGTTTAATAAGTAGGATTTATAAATAAGTCCCATTTATTTTCTTTTTTTCTTTTCTTGAACTTTCATTACCCTTATTTTGCATAATTAAAATTATCGAATGCGTTTTTTAAATATTATTAATGGATAGTTATATTATAATTGAATCAATTATAACTTAGATACATTTAATACATTTTAAAAATAGAAGCATTTTCCCCAAATTTAGATAAAAGTTGCAGCTAATTCCCATACTTACTTAATTTGATGCATAATGAAACAATACACGCATCAATAAACAATCATGAAACAATACAAGCTTAAATTATGTTGATCTACCATTACTAAAAATATAATTCATATAAAATTCAGTGAGGCATTACCAATTTTTTATAAGGTAAGTTCCCTTTACAAGTGCTAATAATTGTTTAGCACTTGTAAAGGGAATAAAATAAATTTTTTATTAAATTTAATTTACCTTTTTCATGTAATGGGGAATCGTATATGATTATAAGGAGCACAAATATATAAGTTAAGTGAAAATTCTTTCATAAAAAATTATTAAAAAAACGAAAACTAACCCTTTTAATCCTGAATTTTTATAATGTGGAATAAAAAAATGATATAAATTAGTGATAAGGGTCAATAAGGAAGCATTCACATTTAATTTCATCTCATTTTCCCCAGGGGTATGGAAACTAGGAAGTCGAGGCAAATGCGACCATCATGTTAGAAAAGAAATAAAAATAAATAATTTAAAATACCTCTGTGGCAAATGCCATTGGGAGGGGGAAAGGGTTGAAATGCTTCTTGGTATCAGATATGTAATACATCTTTCCTTTAATACGGGGTGTAATAGTAGACGTATTACGTCTTAATATCTTTTACTACTATAT
>JAOUZG010030080.1:631579-651936 GCA_026289955.1 Argiope argentata | reverse complement strand
AAATAAACTTTTGGAATTAACTTATTAAGAATTTTAGAGATCATTTGAGTTTTGGCATTGATTAGTTAGGATGTTGATAGAATTCGTTATCTTTACAATTCTGCCACTTACAAACTGATGATTTTAATTTTTGAATTAAAATATTAATTATTGATTTCAGCATTTCTCCAAATTATAAGGTCAGTTATAGTAAATAGATCAATATTACTTAAGGCGACCAGGGGCCTTTAAAATGACTTTTTGTAATTTTCCCCATAGCAATTTTAAATTTTTTGAGATTTAAGAGTAGCACTATAAGAGATGACACACAAAATTTTAAAGAAATATATTAATTTATATATGAGTTAGGTAGGTTAATATAATATAATATAATATAATATAATATAATATAATATAATATAATATAATATAATATAATATAATATAATATAATATAATATAATATTATCAAAACGTTAACGTTAATGAAAAATGTTCCAGGTGCTCTAAAAATGTTCGAAAGTTCTCCAATTTTTATTAATCCTTACTCTAACCCTTTTGAAACAAAAGTTGGGATTAATCTTGAAGTTTAAATATGAAATATCAAAATTAACCAATATAATAACTTAAAACTACTGGGTTTTTTTAAAAAAAATTTGTTTTGAGTTATTACATTGGAGCACTTGGAAATTTTTTCTTTAACGTTTTTATCGCGAATATAATATTATATTAATCTCCCAAACTTATAAATAAACTGTTCTATTGCTTTAAAATTTTGTGTTATCTCCAATAGTATTACTCTTAATTCCTGTAAAATTTCAAATTGCTAAGATGAAGATTACAAAATGTCATTCTAAAGGTCTCTGGTCGCCTTAATATTTTATATCTATACATAGTATAAAATGAAGTCTCCTGAAAGCGTCTGTATGTTGGAACCACAAAAACTTCAGAAATCATTAAATGATATTAGAGATATTTATACCATTTTGAATATCATTTATTGAGGAAAATTTTAGTGCATTAAAGTCATATCAAAATAATAAAGCTTTATAATTGCTATTTTAACTTTGCTCTTATCCGTGCATGACCGAAAATCTCAAACAGCGCATGTACAAATAGCAAGAGCTATGGTATGCATAAGCAATACATTTCTTTGGTTTGCATCAGATTTTAAACATAGACTCAAAACTTACTATGCTTAACCCCCCCTCCCCCCCAAAAAATGAAATACAACCTTGGCAGACTAGAAAATATAAAGGAAATAATGTTTACACTTAGGGAAGGTGAGACTTTCTATGAGCGAAATAACCATTTTTTAATCATGCTGCATCTGTATTGTGGAGACAGAAAGAATCTCCTGAATAACGAAACAATAGTCTGTGTTTTGTCTATGGACATATCATAGTTTTACCTTTGTAACAGCCTAAATATTTCTGAATGTGCCCTATAAAAAATTGTTTTCTTGCTAATTTTGATAATTTCTACATATATTTTTATGTTTGTTTGATGTTGCGTAATATGCCCATGCAATATTGGGTGGGGGCTAGATTTAAGTGTAAAGTTATTTTTTTTCTTGGATGCTATGCCACGAGTAGCGCCGTGCGGGTACTACAAATAATACTCTAAATGCCTATCACGATTTGAATACCTTTAACTAAGATTTTCATTTCAAAGCTATATGAAACTCAATAGAGATAATCACTGCCATTTGCAGTTACAAATAAGCAATATAGTCTACCAAAACTTCTACATAACATTAGTATGGTAACTGACGTTATGTAAACTAGACTTAAAATTATATCACCAGAGATAAAATTATATCACCATGGTTTCCTTATCCTAGGAACCATTGATACCACAGCTGATTCACGAATTCAATCAAGATAATGACAAGTTGACTCTCTAAATTTCTACTCAACATCAGTGAGGTACCAGAATTAATTAATTCCAGGCTTGAAAACATAATATCATTGGAAATAATTTTGTTTTTGTAATTCTCCAACCAGTGGCAGTTTGTCATCTAAGCAATTGCAGTTTTTTTTTTAAATCCCATTAAACAAATTTTTTATTTTAAAGTCTCACATAAAATGGGTTGCATTTCAGGCATAGTTACGTTAAGTTCTTGCGATTTGCCAAACGCAAAATCATGTGATTGTTAAAGAGATAATTCAAAAGATAAAATTACCAATGTCTTTCTCTCACACACAATTCCCAATCAGATCAATAGAGATCGTCTTAAAAGGAATATCAAATGGGATACAATAAATCTCCAATGATCTTCACTATTTTTATATTCCCCAAAATTCATCGTTAAATAATTTTAATCGCATTAATTAGTAATAATGTATTCCTCATAATAATTCCACCTAAATAACGGTTTATAAAATTACCCAGGAACAGTTTTTTAAGAGTAACATGGAACGTAAGAATAACAGAATAAAATGAACATTCAATAACTAGATATATTTCTGTCAAAATAACAAGAATCAAAGATGAAATTCAAAAAGAAAATCCATTAGAAAAAAACAAGTAATAAAGAAAATATCATAGATTAGAAAGGAAAATAATTACTTGGCAATGCTCTAAGCTGAGACGATTCTCTTTTGAAGCTCACGTTTCTCTCAGTTTGAAAGGAGAGAGGGTTGCTTTGATCTGAAAATCAAACATTCAGTCACATAAATAGTTAGTTCTCATGGTCTACATTAATGATAGCCACATCATGCGCTTCTCTTTTTTGTTAATTTAATTTAAGTATTAATTTGACGTATTTATTTATTTTTCAAATTTTAATTTGATTATTTAACTGTCAGAGAGAAAAAAAATCAAAGAACTTTGAAATACCATGTTATGAAAATAAAATTCAATAAAATACGGAACTCTGACTTTTAAATATAATTTCAGAGGATATTGGACGGGCCAAAACTGTTTTCAAATCTTAAGACATCAGTTTTCCAATTCGTCATCTTTATGATTTAATATCGGATTGTATCTGACCTAATGACTTCATACAAAAAGAATAATTTAAAGATTCATATGCTTCATATATGAATTTCATTTGAAGGAATGACATACAAAAAGATATTCCTACAAATCAGCTTCAAATATTAAAAAATAGACTAATGTCTAAATTAAGTAATTGAATTTTATGCTCTTTAAATTGACTTTCGTTCCGAGTGAAACGAAGTTTCAATAAACTAGTTATTCGAAAATAATTTAATTGTCTCTTGGAAAAAAATGTTAGAAAAATTACTAACAAAACTAGAAAAAAAATTAATCAAGTCAAAGAAAATTTAAAATAATGGCATGTAATTAAAAACTATCATCTATGCTTTGACATATTTTTGCAGTGAAAATTTAGAAAAATGATGCGCCTATCATTATTTTTATGTGATATTAATACCCAAAACAAAAATTATTAACTTCTACAAAAAAATTAGCTCTGAAATACTTAAGTCCAACAGTGAAATAAATCTATAAGTGAAATTCAACTCAATAATCTCGGTGCTTTAATCTCTGTCATAAGCACGTGCTCAAATTTCTTTGCCAGTATCATCAGTTTATTTGCATTTATAACTAACTTCGTCTCTGATATTACTGGAACTGAATCTCTTTTTTTTCTGGTCTATTTCTGGAGAAATGGACTCCAACGAAACATGATACATCTGTCACCGTATTCAAGTGATTCCAAGTATGTATGAAAGACCATGCACATAGCTTTCATTTATCTAATTACAAAAGCTAAGCAAATGCATCAAATCTTGTGTCACCTACGGAAATTATTCAATTTGTCCACATTTTATTTCCATTTAAAGATTATCTAGATATACTTCTTTAATTTTCTTAAATGATGTCATGACAATTGTATCGGTTAGTTCATTGCATGCAATATTCACATTTCACCCAAAAATTTGTTAAGACAACAGCATTTGTTGAATGTCCAAACATGTTCATAAAGTCATCAAAACAGTGATATTGCAACCACTCTTCTGGACTAGTGAGAAAAATAAAAACTAAGACTCGGTCCATTTCCTTCTTTTCGTCATCGCTTCTATTTATTAGAGGATTACTTTTGTCCGTATGGAGAAGTTAGGGATTATATCTACTGGAAGACTTCCTGTCCATTACCTGTTTCATAGTATTGCCTCTAGAAGAAAGTAATTGCTTCAAAAGAGTCTAAACTCTTCCTCTTCTTAAAAAGAATCATAACCATGATTAAATTCTTAATTGAAAGGGGGAATTTTCCAATTAGATTAGCCTTTCAATTTTTAAAGCTTTATTTTAATGGACCTTGAATTTTATATACGATATACCCTTAAATCACCTTAAGTACTTAATTTTTGCAATTGTTATATATATTTATTTCACTCATACTGTACATTATCATGTTCGTTTATCCAGATATTTTTCATTCTAGTTTTGGTCATTTTATGTAATGTAATAAATAATCGTATTTTGCTATTTGTATGCTTCTTTCCAACTGATTGTCATGTATTTTTTATTACAATTCACCCACGTCTATACCAAATTGGAAAGGAGCCATATAAGCTCTAGTAAAGAGGGTGGAGAGTGGTGAAAGATGTCCAACATATACAAAGAGAAGATTTGTATAAGTTATACAGATTCCTTTAACATCCATTATTTCATTATACTACCGAGTTTTCCCACTAATTTAAATCACCCATAATTCCAACTGTTCCAAGTATTTTGATTATAAAGTTGAATATGTGTAATATTTCTTTTACTGATTTGGAAATAATAAACACAAAGGAAAATAACAATAACAGAGCCTTAAAAAAAGAAAAATAGGGAACTCATAGTATTTCCCTTGCCATGGAGGGAATCAAACGCTCTCGAAACCATCAACAAGAATATATTGACTTTTGTTTTAACTAAATCTCGAGAGATCAGTGCAGACTTTGGATGTCAAATCAAATCGGTTCACTCTCAGAGAGCGCTCTGCGTACCATGAATGGATAGCTGCTTGCATGGACCTTTCGGGGTTTTTCTTTTAAATCTTCTTTATCCAGTAAAGATCATAAAATGAGGCAAAAAAACTCACTCCCTTCAAGGTGAGTTAATTGGCCCCCGAGTGCAGAGGATGAACAAAGAAACGATGGGACGGAATAAGAGAATTTTTACTTAAATGCTTCGATACATCAGATCTTTTTTTAAAATGTTTTCTAGTAAGTAGTTATTTTACCTGGAGAGAAAACCAAAGAATTTCAACATTATCTAAAATAAAAGAAGCATGTTGATCTTCACAATCTCTCTTATCCTTTTTTAGAAATAGATTTAAATGGCTTGAAATCTTGATTATTTGTGAAAAATATGCTTATATCAAAAGAATAGGGATCTTGTGAAAATAAAATGTATGAAATCATCAGCATTTATATCCTCTTAAAACATAGAATTAATCAATCCTATTAGAACAAAAAAAAACACTTGTTATATATATTTTATTTTATTCTATTTTTCTTTTTTGTTTTTATTGCTATAATTATCGTCATTACTTAAGATCAGATTATGTACTTCAATACATAATTCTGTTTTTTGCTATTTGCAAGCAATGAGAAATTTTAATTGAATAAATCTATTGAAGAAAAGAAAGAATAAAATGGAATCTGGGAAAATCGACGTTCAAATCTTTTTATCAATTTGACTTACCCGATAATAACTTCTGATCATAAATTTAGAACAAAAGAAAGAATACAATAAAATTATTTAATTATTGAATATTATTATTTTATTGCATCAACACTAAACTCTCTAAGTGTCAATAAAAAGTGAAAGTTTGTGTTACGTTATTCACAATTATCATAACATCGCTATACTGTGGATAGATTCTATAAAAATCATATTCGGTGATTAATATTTGGTTAGTGACCCTCTGCTTGCATCAATAAGTCGGCGTTCTGGCGTAGAGGTATCGCTTCTTCCTCGTGAACTTGGAATCCCGGATTCGAGTCCCTGTCAGGGCATGTTGTTCTTCTGTGCACTATCTGTAAGGAGTATGAATGTTTCCCCTGTAAAAAAGGGCCGTGCAAGCGAATGTGATGAGTGTGTAGCTAAAATGTACTCATGGTATTATTTGGCGCTACTAGAAACAGGACACGCATTCTCAGTTTAAAATTGCTGAAAGCATCATTGAGCTTATCCTTTCAAGTGCCGTCAGTAACAACAATACATCAACATGATCCTCTACATTAATGCATGTACAGGTTCATTAACTAATACCAATATTCCTTTTCACTTTCCAATTAAGCATAATTTTGTCAGATACTGCATTTCTCTAATTTGCAGAGTATTATTTTATAATAAACCAATATTTTTTTAACTGGCTTATACTTTTTTATTGTCTCAGATTTCAAGACAAAAATGCTAATTTATATAATTAACTCTGGGGTCCAGTATTATTATTCTTGTTTAATGTATCTGTATACCAAAGGAGATAATTTTTTTTGGAAAATACCAATGAACTATTTCATTTCATTTTTTGGTTCAACGTGATTGCAACTATGGAAAATATTTATCAGGAGACTCTGCACCCTTTGAAATTCTGTAAAATCGTTAATTTAGGCAAACATCTGTGAAAATTGTAACAAAAAGCAACATACTTTACAAAAAATTAATTTGTACAAATTCCAATAATTTTCATACGCAATGTATTTACAGCTATGGTAAATGCAATGTGCCAGAATCTAAGAAATATGTGCATTTTCTTAAAAAAACGTTATCACTAATCTAGTATTTCGGTATTGAAAGTTTCATAACATTTGCTGTTGAAAATTACATTAAGCAGCTCCAAATCAGAACTTACTCAGTTCAAATTCGTATCCTTAGTTCTTTGCCTTTGGAAGAATTAAGGTAACATATATGCGAAATTTTAAGGTAAAATATTAGGATGAGTCTAAATTGTCATGTTTGCGTATGCAATTTTTTACAAAATCAAAGCTTTACTTTATTTATTTTTTTCATTTTTCAATTTCTTCATTAAAAATACTTTGTTAACATAAACAATGTTCAAAGGCAGATGTATTTGCAAATATATTAAGTATAAAAAATACTCAAAACATTTTTATTATCCGTGGTTTGCTATTAGAACATATAAGACATATAATTTGGGGAAGCGTGTATTTAATAAAAGGTTGAAAAACATTGACATGTTTTGTTTTCAGCTACATCGGTTTATAAAAAATCAAGCAAATTCTATGAATAAAGTTAAAATTGGAAGCGGATTTTTCGTATAAACAAAGCTCAAATAATCCTGATTATAATCTTGTTGAGGCTGTAGAAAATGTACTGTTGTCACTGCTAGCGATCCAGCTTCAAATCAATAAAAAATTTAGCTAAAAATTGTTCCTTTTCTTGGGCGAATCGTTACAACTGAATCTTAATTGTCACTTTTAAGTAATCAATATAATTCTTATATTGATTACTTTGACATTGATTTTCTTACCATCAATTTCGTACTAATAATTTTAGGACCTAAAAATTATAAAATATAGTATTGTAGGCTCTAATGTTAATTACATGATGTCATATTGGTTCTAGATCCTTATGCATACATATAACTGATTATTAGTAAAATTACCAGTTTGATACTTACAGTATTATTTTGTGTATTTAGAAGACTCCTATTGCATCTGATGTCGTTTAGACAATATCTTTATTTCAGAAGAGCTTGTCTGTAAACAGATACATTACCCAAACATTGTTGCATCTTCTAGACAATAATGACATTCAGTATATCTTAGAATTCGTCATTATGCCAATAAGGAAATGATAGTAACATTTAAAGTAAAATAATGATCTTAGTTTCGAAAGAGTACAATCTGCAAACCCGTTATCATTAAAAATTTACAATATCTGTATATTATCAGAAAATATTGTAAGATATTTATATTGATATGAAACATTTTATTTGTCATTAGTCACAGGGTTTGCTTATAGCGGCTGTATAGTGTAAAAGCAGAACACCTTAATAACGAACGAAGACTTTAATTTACACGAATATAAAAATGACAAATACACAGCCGGGGCGAACACAGAGCAGCACACTACTACAGGCAAACGTCCACAAATAGTAATCGGTAATACTAACAACAACAGTATACAATGTGGCCAGACAGAATTCAACAGAAATAATAAAAATCGCGAAGATCACTCTAACGCCTCTACACTGTTTCCTTGCTTAACCTTTAACCAACTGCCGATTCAATACTATACAACTGGCTACTCCACACACTACACAATGCAACTTATACAATAAACACTAAGACTCGGCACACAACTCAGTTCAGTAACCGCTTCAGCTCTACACAAGGTTGTTGCTTCGTAACTCGATACGCAACCTCAACACATTGCAACCTCAGACTGTCAATACTATATAGTTCCTAGGTATAGCCGAGAAGGTCCTGAACCAATCAGGCGTATCATGATTCCTATAGGCTTAATTGTTGAATTTTTTCCAGTCATATTTATTTTATCGCCAAAGTTGCCAATCACTGAGATTACTGAAGCGAAACACGATTAGCACCCAAACAAACCAAGCTGAGAAATAATATTGCAGACTTATAATTGCTCATCATTATTTTAAATGCCGTACAATATCCAGAATATAGCCATTTCGTAATTTGTGAAGAGAATGGATGGAGAAATATTAGTTTTAAAGCCGCATTAAAACACATTTCTTCTCTTAGAAATGATAGTGAAATTGAAAAGAACTTAATAAAACTAAGCTTTATAATCCTGAAGAGTGAAAATATTCATACTTTAAAATACATAAATACAGGCAATAATACAATCAACAGATTTATAAAGAATTATTAATTTTTTTTATGTCAAAAATTTTCGTTGCTTCTGAATGTTTCAGAATTTGTGATATGAAAAGATATATCGTTGATTTTTTTAAATCAAGATTTTCATTGCTTCCGAATTTTGCAAAAAACTTTGATAGGCAAAAATATAGTTTTATTTTTTTTAAATTAAGAATTTGCATTGCTTTGGGAATTTTCAAAGTATGTGATATGCAAAAATATATTTTTGATTTTTGAAATCAAGACTTTTCATTACTTCCCGAGTTTTCAAAATCTCTGATGAGCAAAGACATACAGCTGAATTTTTTAAAATAAGAAATGTTCATTATTTCTGGAGTTTTCAGAATCTAAGACTGGTAAAGATATATCGTGGATTTTTCAAATCAAGAAATTTAATTGCTTCCAGATTTGGCAATAATTGTGATAGAGAAAGATATATTATTTTTCGCCTGCATTATATTAACGAGGAATCAATTGAGAGCTATTGTTTGGGGAATCCAAAAAGAGAAGCTCAATTAGAAGGTTCTAGTGCTTACAGGAAACATGGAGGGGGAAGCCTAATGGTTATGCTTTACTCTTCTGATACAGGAATTTTCGTTTCATTGAAAATAATAAAATCCAATATTAGTGTTAAAAAATAAGAGCCAATAAATATGTTGAATAAATATTTGAAAATAACTGCCCCAAAAAATTAATCAAAATATATTCCAACCTAGAATGCTTGTTTATAATTGCTACATAACAGTCCAAAAATTATCAAGATTCTAACATATTTCCCAGATTTAAGTGCTGTGAAAAATGCCTGTATAGTTGAAAAAATTTCTTGTATATTAATATTCCTCGATTATATCGGAGAAAATATTAATAATTCAAATAAACTTACCATTTTTCTTAAACTGCTTTTTTTATTGTGTATCTACTATCTCAAAAGTTTCTGCATTCTAAAAATTTGCCATATAGGGAGTTTTTAATGTTTTTTTCTATCATACATGAGTCAATTTTCTGTTAATATTTAGGCAATAAGCATAAGTAAGTGAAAAATTTGTATTATAGAGGAAAACTAATTTAAATCTGACTAATTTAGGCGGGCACCAGTTTTTGTATCAAAAAAAATTTTTTAAACACTTTCTAAAATAATGTATAAAACTTTAACAGGCAAAAAAATTATTGTATTTAGACACAATTCAATTGTGAATATTTTACAATATATTTAAGAGCAATTGTGGTAATATTTGCTTCAATTTGTCATTTACTTTTAATGAAAAAAAAATTCTTACTTTCAAAGGTAAAAATAAGAAACTAAAAAAAGAAACATTTTCTACTTTCAGTATTACAGCATTTACATGGTTTAGTTAAAATTTGCAAATTTCATTATGTCAAAATGTAAGTATATGCTAGCATATTTTAGAATCAATTACAGGTAATAAGCAATCGTGAGCATATTTTGCCTTTGAATGATTGCGAGATTTCTTGAAGGAATGGAATTTTAAATAACTATGTCTTATCAGGATTTATGGGAATTATATAAATACGAAATAAGGCGAAATAATTTAATTTTGACTCAGCTATTTGTAATAAAATTTAAATAATATATTAATATTACTTATCTTTCTACGTACCAGTCTATATATTAATAGAGAAAGACAGGAATGTTCCTTAAATTCTGATATATTCCCAATTCTAACAAGCATTTTATTTAATTCTGAATAGTTGATTCCTTAATGGATAATGCTGATTTCTAAGCTTTGATCAGTTCTGCAACAATTCTACTTAGCGATAATGAGTGGTGATATTTCGGTCTTGAGAGCTTTCTTTTCTTGTTAGTGGCATGTGAACATAGCATTCAATTTGATTCACCTTATTTAATTACTTACTACCCGAATACGGGACGCCTCGTCTGAAATGTTTAATTTAATGATGTGATTTCCATTTGTAAGCTTCCTTCGTAACAAAGAATAAGGATTAGGTAGTAATCCTAATTACTCAAAATGAGATCCGGAAAGATATATTTTAAATGCTATGAAAAAAAATCATATTCCTGTAATATTTATTTCCTATCATTTTGCGACATAGTATTTACCCTATTGTGGTTTTATTATTATTATCTTATTATCTTATCAAATTATTTTGTTATTTAAAATTGTTATTTCCTGGAATTTTATGAGAAATTTCTCAATTACAAAGTAATTTAATTGATTCTAGAGTTAAATATTTATGAAAATATTTTTATTTCGCAATGTTTCATTAACAATATTGTTATAACAATAATTTTTTTAACCTTTAATTAACAACTAAAAATTCAATAAAATTTACACTACAGAAAGAAAATCTTCCATGATTAATTTATTTCCGCAAGCATATCTATTTAATTTCCAGAATCTTTTTAAATTAAATCACTGAAAGTGAGTTGTAAAATATGATTATATCTGAGCACAGAAGTTCTTACTTTTTTTTGTTCCGGTACATGGTAATTTTGCATAGATATCGACCATTGACGTTGTAACGTATTCAATATAACTAAATGGGAGCATAGAATTTAATTTCTAATTCTTGTACATAGCATTCTATGTAGTTAGCGACCATTGGCGTCAAGTGATGTATGCAACATAACTGATTGTGAGCATAAAATTTAATTTCTAATTTTAGTATACCACATTCTTTACATATAGCAGCTATTGAAATCAAGTGACGCATGTATAAAAAATCAGTTTCAAATTATTTTCGATACACAAATAATCGTGACATTAAAACATAGAAAATGTTTTTAATAATATTCAGCCGATTTTAGAAGAGAGAATGTAGGTTAAATTTTAAATGGCGGATTATGATACACATAAATTGTATATGCTGCAATTGGAAAAAATTATGAAACAGCAACGGAAAACAGTTTTTCTAAGGATAATGAAAATTATGAAATGAATTTTATTTTTCAAATGTTTTCATTTTCAAAATTATTTTTTCAAATTTTTCAAGTTTTAAAATTATTTTTCATTTTTTTCGTTTTAAAATTATTTTTCAAAGTTTTCCTGTTTTAAAACTATTTTTCAAAATTTTCAAGTTTTAAAATTATTTTTCAAATTTTTCAAGTTTTAAAATTATTTTTCAAACGTAAATTAACAATTTATTTTATATATCAAATTTCTAAAGTGAATTATTTTTCAAATTTGACTGCAAAATAATCTGCTATAAACTAATAAAGACAATCAACGAATCATTTTAATTCGTAATATACAATAAATGTAATTTAATAAAAAGGGATTTGATATACCATGATTCGTAATCGGAGGGTAGCTGTAAAGGGATTTCGTAATCGGAGGGTAGCTGTAAAGGGATTTCGTAATCGGAGGGTAGATGTAAAATGCCTAACTGAAAATAGGGTTTCATCTTTTGTTTACGAACCCCCCCCTTGTCACATACCCCTTTATATTGTATGATTTAGTTCACATTATAAAATAGTTATTCGATGCTTTCAACTCAGAAGGCCACTGAACCATGCCAAATTTAGCATATTGTTATTTCTAAATTAGTAAGTATAAATACGAAAACGATTTTCTAAATTTGGTTTGTTCTTTTAAATTTCAAATTAATTAAAATTATAAATTTAATTTAAATTAATGAAAATTCTAAATTTTAATTTAATATTAATTTAAATTATAAGCTTTTATTTAAAAATAATTAAAATTCTAAATAGTTTAAAATTGATTTAAATTCTAAAAAATTTACAAGATTCAAATTTATTTTACAGAAATTTGATGAATATTATTGCAGAAAAGTAATAAGTTACTTATTAAATAAAATGCCATTTAAAATTTTAAAAAATATATATTTTTTCAGAAATAGAAGTTTTATATCAATTTATTTTCTCTAATTCCTTAAATTCTTTTTTTATTTTTAAATAATTAACTTTAATAATTTTTAATATTTTTTTTTGTTTTAGTTATTGGATCTACTTTTAAGACTGAAGGTTCAAATATCCTTTAAGATTTTTACTTGAATTGTTCACAGATAAAAATATTACAAATTTTTTTGCCAATGTTGATTTGTTCTCTAACTGATCATAACTAAGTATGGAAAAGTATTTATGAAAGCTAATTGATCTTCAGTTGATGAAATATAATGACTTAATAAATAAGTTGCTATCCTAAATTCATTTATTTCAATTTTCATTGTTTTTGTTATGGTTCTTGATTATGTTGAGATTATGTCTTTCTTAAGTAAGACTGGATTTCTTTTACTGCCAATAAATGTTTAGATACGAAATTTAAGAATAATTAAATGCCTCGTTTGAAATTCAGCCAAGTGGCAATCTATCTTTTGGAAATGGGAATTTTTTGTACGTCAAGAAGACTAAAACGATAAGCTAAAGTGAAATCAAAGAAAAAATAATTACGACTCATATCAGTTGAGAAATAAGTATAGCTGTTTTTAAGAGTTACAGAAGCACAGCCCGAAAACCATTATCGAAGGATAAAAGCCAACCACTGGCATGGAGGTGATATATTTTTCAAGTCTAAAAAAAATATTTTATCAAATAATTGTTCGATCAGAGCTGTATACGTTATACGGCCGAAATTACCTCTTAAATGATTTTCTCTAAAAGTGAATAAATTCTTTTTCACGTCAAAAACTGACAAAAAATATCGTAAATAATTACCTCTAAAGATCGTTACAAGTTATAAGGAAAAATGATCTCCGAAATTATTTTCTCTTAAAATGGTTTCATAAATCCTTTTACATCCCCAAAACAGACGAAAAAATATTTGAATTTACCTCTGATGAGTTTCTGACATACATTATACAGAAAACAGTATCTCTAAAATTATTTTAAAAAATTAATGTGGAGGATGAATGGTTAGGATTGAAAAGACATAGTTCGCAACATTATTGTTTCTAGCCAAGTAATTTGTAAAATATCCTTTTTTCTATCTCAATGATTATTTAAAATATTTATTTCATAACAGACGTCAGTTTACAATAGCATTTTTGATATTCGTCACAGAATTGAAGACACAATCATTAATTAAAAATATATTTATTGAATCTATATATCGCTACAGACAGCACAACAAATCTAGCAACATTTACCATGCCTGTTTTATAATAATGAACAGCTTCTATTAATCTAGTTTTCATCATTAGAAAGCAATTCTTTTTTTATAAAAGAGTATATCCATGCACCATATATGTTTTAACCATGCACTCCTAACCATAAAAATGCGTGCAAAAGAAATATATGTGCAACAAGATATCTCAAAATACATTGCATTATTTCTTAATTTATAGAAACTTATTCATAATTTGAACTGCTATAAGTATCTTAGCAATTATATCTTATTTTTCTAGAACAAAATTTTCTTTGGAAAACTTACATATTATTCAAAACATTTTGAAAATGTAAGAAAATTTTGTATCTTGAAATAGAATTTTTTTAGAAAATGATTTTTATTTCCTCCTTACTTGCTAACAATAATTAAATGAAATGGAAATGAAATTTCCTGGGCTTTCATTATAGTCTTTAGTAAACTTTTTTTTACATAATGTTGGATAACCTCAATCGTTAGCTTTTTCAATGATTATTTTCGTTTTTCGAAGTATGAGAGTGTTTTTTTCGTAGAAAAAAAAAGCGTATGCCAATTAATATATGTAGTGTTCCGAAATATAAGTAATATTAGTAGTGTTCCTAGCATAAGGATGGCGCTTCATCTTCGTGATTTAGGTGTCTGGGTTGGAATTCTGGTTAGGGCATGCTTGTTCCTTACACTGTGTTCTATCTGTGAGGTGTGTGAAAGAGACCTCCATAAAAAAGGATTCTGCAAGTGAGTGCCACCTTCATATGAGCTAGAAATCAAACATCTTACCTCGAGTCTCATGGACATTTGCCCTCAGAAGCTACTGTACCCCTCTTTTCGTTGGAATGCGGACACGACATCATCATCATCATTCTCTTCTTACTTGCTAAAACACAATTTCAATATTTGTATGAATTTATATGCTATACACTCAAAATAATTTGTTAAAATTTCAATTTAGTTTTCAGCATTTTTGTTATGTTAATATAACGTTGGGTTACCTCAACAGTCATATTTTTCATTTATTGTTTTCGTTTCGGAAGTGTAAAAGGGTTTGTTTCATAGAAAGGAGCAAGTGTCAAATAATATTGCTAATGATCGAAAGTAAAAAAAGAGAAAAAAGATAAAGAAATATTTACCATGAGCTTTTTTTATAAAAAATTTCATCGACATGCTTATAAAGGTTATTTCGAACATTTGAAGATGAATATAATATAAAATAAAGATTAAAATGAAATCTGCTACGCATATTTCAATGTATCATGTCAGAGCATTATTTCTTGAACGGCCAAGCACCACGTGCTCGTGCGGGTTAAATTATATTTTTATTCAATTTAATTGTTTCATCGAATGAATCACTTTAGTGTTGCAAACGATCCGAAAAACTCTGTCTTACTTTTACTATCATATATCATATTTTTTATATAAAAAAAATATCATATTTCCTATTTATGCTGAAGTGTATTTATAAGTGCCCTTAATTTTTGAAACGTCTTTAGAATGTTTTAAAAGGACCCTAAATAATCTCAAATGTATATAGAAGTGTCCTTAATGCTTTCAAACGTATTTAAAATGTATTCAGAAGTGTCTTTAATGTTTTCAAACTTATTCAAAAGGTATTCAAAAGCATCCTTAATATTCGTAAACGTTTTAGAATGTATTCTGAAGTGCCCTTAATATTCTCAAACTTATTTAGGATGTATTCAGAAGTGTACTTAATAATCTCAAACTCATTCAGAATGCGTTTACAAGTGTAGTTAATATTCTACAAACGTATTCGGAATCTAGTTAGGATGACCTTTAATATTCTCAAATGTATTCGGAATGTATTCAGAAGTGCCTTTAATATTCTCAAATGTATTCGGAATGTATTCAGAAGTGACCGCAATATTCTACAAACGTATTCCAAATGTTGGTAGAAGTGCCCTTAATATTTTCGAAAGTATTCAGAATGTATTTAGAAGTGTCCTTAATTTTCTCAAATTTATGATAATATTTGTAGTTTTGTTATCGCTAGTATAACTTATAATGTTACCTTCTTTCTAAAAAAAATCGGTACCTTCCAATTTTCTTTTCCATTCCTTGGCATTCCATTTTTCACAATCGACACCTTTTGAAGTCTGGTTTTTCAGTGGAAATAAACGTTTTGACTAGATTTTTCCAAAACTTTAATCATCAACCTCTTACCTTCTGGCTATCGATAATTTACTTGTTCTCTCTAATTGCCTAACGCTTTCGAACAAATTTAGAGCGCCTGGAACATTTTTCATTAACGTTATTCCTCGCAAAGAATTTTATATTAAATTACCCCCCCTCTAACTCATAAATAAATTAATATAATGCTTTAACATTTGTGTATCATCACCTATAGTGTTGCTTTTAATGCCTGTAAAATTTTAAATTAATAAGGAGAAAATTGCAAAAAGTCATTTTGAAGGTCCCTGGTCGCCTTAATATCAAAAACCAGTGGGAAAATTTTTGAACCGAACAGATTTAACGTGCCACACACCCGCTTTCTAATGGTTTTTTTGGTGGTATCCTTACCAGGTGGAGACTTTAGCACCTGAGCCATCAGTTACCAGAAATGGTATGATATTTTTGAATAAAAAAACCCTTTATTTTAGAAAAAAGATTAAAAGAAAAGGATATAACTAAGATGATGAGGGAAAATTGCATGATGTTGTTTTTGGGACGAGGTTTTTGGCTTCAACAAAAATCCGTAGGCAAAAAATAAAATTTTTATTATCTGCACGAGTATCTCAAAAAAGATCAGCTTTTAATAACGCGTTGCCATTGCATTTACAAAAGCTATGATTAAAATAAGTAAGTTAATGTCTACAGCAAATAAAACCTAGAGAAATGTCATTTTGAGCACGTGATTATAGGAAATGAAATGAACAGGAAATGTGATATATTTTTTTAAAACAATCAATGCGAGGCAAAGTTTTTTGGATCAATTGCAATACTAAAGTGACTCATTCGATGAAATAATAAAAATAAATAAAAGTATAATTTAACTTGTTAGAGCACGTGGTGCTTGGCCATTTAACTAATTACGTTCTGACATGATACATTGAAATATGCATAGAAGATTTTATTTTAATCCTTTTTTGACGGCTTCACCAAAGGAAGCCGTATCATATATCTCAAATATTTTACAGGAATTCAAAAAAGTGGTTCGCTTTGGGAAAAAGCATCTGCATTGGCTGAACATTTTAATTTAATTTTAGAAATAATATTTAATTTATACCATTCAATTTATCTAAAAATATTATTTAAACTTCTTTTATATTCAATAAAAACTACTTTTATATTCAATATAAAAGTAGAAAATTAATCCATAATATATTTTTAAAAATTTGATATAAAAATGAGCGTAGAAATTAGATTTATTATCATTTATTTTCCAATTTAAAAAGTATTGTTTAGTAAAAAATAAACATTAAATTAGTATTATATAAGTATTTTAAAAAGCAAGTTAAGCATCATATTTCTTTAATTTAAAATTAACCGTTTCTTGAAATGTCTGCTTTAGGCACGAAATATTACTTTCACAATTATTATTTTGCACTGTAATCAGAAAATATTGAAGGAAGAAAGTTATTATAGAAAGTGAAACATCGAACCGGGAATATATATATATTAATACAGTTCAACGTGTAAGTTTAAAGCGTACAAATACAGTTCATGTTAATAAACTTTCTCAATTGAAAAAGGATGAAAGAGTTTTTGATTCGAAATTTAATTCCAGGATAATATTTTGTAAAATCGCCTGTCAAAACAATTTTCAAACAGATACAAATATTCATTTTTTTTAAGCAAAAAATTTTGACCCTATATTTTTGTATTCCAAATTTTGTCTCCATTTACCAACTTCAAATAACAGTACAGAAATATCTTGAGAGCTATTCTCTTTGACCATACAAAAACGTTCTTCAAAATAATAATAAAAAAATATGGTGAGCAAATCTCAAAGCAAATGCTAAAAGTACAGCAGAATATATTTACTTTTACATCTTCTTTTGAAGTATCTTCACCTGGAAATCCATTTTTGAACAAAATATAAATAAAAAAGCAAAATCATGGGTTTTTTTTATGTCTGCTATCTCATTCGTCTTCTATCCAAACTTCCAGACTCGATTGTTGAGACAAAATTCCTCCTTTTGCATTTCACATCATTGTTAAATATTTATCTCGCTGAAATTTGTGAGCAGGCAACTGATATTTTTAGTGATGGCGCTGAATATGTTTAAAGCTCAGATTTCCATTTGTTTTATTGTTGTTGTTCTCATAAATAGACTGGAAGAGACGGGAATTTGTGTTTAGTAAGAGCAGTTTCATTCTGCAGTATTTATCTTTATAATTTGTTTTTATTTATTCTGGAAATGTGTGTAGGAAATGAGATTAGATTTCGTTGAAATTAAAGATATTTTTAAATTTAATTATAATTATTAAAATTTACAGTCACTTTATAAAATTTTATTTAAAATTAATTATCTTTATAGGTTAAAAATAGTTAAGAAAATAAAAAGTTATAATAATTACATTTCGTCTAGATTTTTAAACTGTATTCAAATTCTTTCTTCAAAAACTCAAATCGTGTAATTGTGAACTTCTTTTAAAACAAGAACTAATTCATGATACTCATAACTATGCCTTTTAAAATGCAATTTGTTAGTTGCCTTGTAGCTAAAATTTAATTTAGTTTTGTTGATATCTCATTTTAAAGCAACACTAGGTTTACTATGGAGCCGATCTTGGATCTTGAAACGAGGTCAAATGACGCTGACGACACCTCAACTCGCACTCCTCTATCCACACCGGTTGTAGGAAGATGAGATTGGATGAATTTAACTGCCACAGAACAGTTTATACGACGGGTTTTCGGTGCATTCGAGTCATGAACCTGCAACCCTCCAGCTCCGAAGCCACAAACTTACCACCAAATCACATTGGTACATCTAGTAGTTATATCACTCTGAATTAAGAAAACCGCATGAGCTTACAAAAGTGTTAGCATGTATTATCAATCATTTTTATTTAGAGTAGTAAATTCTTTCACAGCTATTTTCATAATTTTTGCTAACTGAACAACGAAACTACTTCATCAAGTGCCAAGCAATCTCATAATGGACGCAGTGTCAAAAGTGACAATTTGTCCCAACTGTTACAAAAGAAATGTTACTGCAACGAGCCATTTATTGATGTTTTGATTAGAACTATTTGGGGTTTTTATTCTCAGTGGTAAAGATTACGACTGATTTCTTTCAGAATCAAATTGGACTCAAATGATTAATAGAGTTTGCTTTGAAGCTAAATGTTTGATCTACATGCTATAATTGTAACTCCTTTTTTCTGTTTCCTTGTATACATATCAAATTATAGAATTTCTCCGGCAATTAGATTTTCATACTCAATTTTTATATTTCATACTCAAATTTCAAGATTATTCCCAACTTTTGTTTCAAAAAGGTCAGAGTAAGTAATCATAAAAAAGGGAGCGTTTTCGAACACATTTGGAGCGAATGGAACATTGTTCATTAATTTTATTTATCGCTAATATTATATTATATTAACGCCCTAACTCATAAATAAATTAGCAAAATTCTTTAATATTTTGTGTATCATCTTCTATACTATTAGTCTTAATGCCTGTAAAATTTCAAATTGGTAAGGGAAAAATTGTAAGAAGTCATTTTAAATGTCCCTAGTTGCCTTAAGAAACTAATTTTTTAAAAAATATTCGTTTTCTACATCAACATAATCTTTTATTATAAAGCATCAGATATTTTTTTTTTCGAGACTGAATAAAAAGCGGAAACTTTTGTTTGAATGATCAAGACCGCAATAGATATAATGACTATTCATCAAGGCGAATACCTTCACCCTTCGATAATTTGCTTGCTCAAACTAATCAAGTTACCTCTGTGGAAATGGATGTACAGTGTGGACGCAGAAGAGTTTACTTATATAAAGAGAGAATCCTGCGAATAATTCAATTCAGCCCCCGAAAGAAAGCTGCCCGTGCACATTTAACTCGAAGGATAAAAGCCTTAAATCCTTCTGATCAAAGGATCAATACTGCTGGGAAGTTTCGCCACTAAAAGGTCCAAATTAGCCGTCATTTTTGTTACTGCATCCATTATGGGATTGAATTAAAACTAGACGGAGAGTTAGTTCGAAAAAGTTGGAATTCAGTCTGGAAAAGTTCAGAAAATAGTTATGGAAATTTCCAAAATCTAGAAGTAAAATTTGATGGACGTATGTTATGTGTACTTCAGTTTTTTAATCTGATGTATTATTTGAAAATAAAGCTTCTAATGTATTATTTGAAAATAAAGCTTGTAATATATTATTTGAAAATAAAGGCTTTTAATGTATTATTTGAAAATAAAGCTTTTAAAGTATTATTTGAAAATAAAAGTTTTTAATGTATTATTTGAAAATAAAGCTTGTAATATATTTTTTGAAAATAAAGGCTTTTAATGTATTA
>JAOUZG010030080.1:609253-631569 GCA_026289955.1 Argiope argentata | reverse complement strand
TTTTAATGTATTATTTGAAAATAGAGCTTTTAATGTATTATTTGAAATTAAAGCTCCTTATTTATTATTTGGAAATAAAGTCTCTAATGTATTATTTGAAAATAAAGCTTCTAATGTATTATTTGGAACTAAAAGCTTACAATGTGTTTGAAAATAGAGCTTGTAATGTATTATCTGAAAATAAAAGCTTCTAATGTATTATTTGAAAATAAAAGCTTCTAATGTATTATTTGAAAATAAAAGCTTCTAATCTATTGTCTGAAACTAAAAGATTCTATTGTATTGTTTGAAAACAGAGCTTGTAATGTATCATTTGAAATTAAAAGCCTCTAATCTATTATTTAAAAATAGAACTTCTAATGTATTGTTTGAAAATAGATCTTGTAATGTATTAAATGTAACTAAAAGCTTATAATGTTTTATTTGCGGTATTTTAATAAGCATGTTAATACCATGCGTCATATGCTTTTAGATTTAATCTTTAACGTAATGAATTTTATAGGAATTAATAAATTTTTATTCAAATTCAATAAAAGATTTGTTATCTGTTGATAGATATTTTTTTTTGTGATTGAACACAGCAACTTAAGAATACACTGACATGGATAATCGAAAATTATGAACTAGTTTTAACATTTGGATTTATTCTTATACAGATTTCGTCGAAATATTTTTTCATATCCACTTAAAAATCATGACTCTACATCGGAGTAAAATAGATAAATGAAATTAGATTTGTGGAGTAAATATTTGATGTTCTTAGAATTTAAGAAATCAGCAATAAAGGGAATGAAAATTAAAGAAACATTTTAAACAAATATCCATTGATGTCTGCATGTCTTGACATGATATTTCGTATATATCTGTCTCTGTATATAAAATTCTAACATACGTGATACAGAAGTCTCACTTATTACTTATTGCCCGTAGACAACTGTGAAATGTAAATAGAACCTTGAACGAATGTTTCTGGTTGATTTCTTGAACAGTTTTGCAGCTGAAATCAACTTAACTCTTCATTTAATCAACTAACTAATGGAGCTATAAAATATTATTAGAAATCATAGAGCATAAGTTAAAAACTTAATTCAGTTAGAAAATAGAATATCTAAAAGAAAGGATATTAGAAAAAAAACAAAATTTAATCAATAATTAATTAAGATGTTATATTTTCTCCATCGAACATCACAGTATGAAGTATGTCCATAAGTATTCGTAATCTAAATTTTTGTATTGTTCGAAATAATGTACAAAACGTTATGACGTTGACGTACGTTATGTGTTGTTAAACGTTATGACGTACAAAACGTTATGTGTTAGTTATAATGAAGGGATGGGAATTTTCTTAAACAAATTGAATTTGTTGTTCAACATTTTCCTACTACTGAATTTTTTCTTTCAATTAATTACAGATTTACGACTAGTTCTTCACTTAAATTTCAAACATATATCCTTTTATCAAAGTTAACATACTTGTTAAGTAACTCAGTATTTAAATTAAACTGCAAACTTTATTTAAAATATACAAAAATGCTCCTCATCCTACCTTCGATAGAAACTGTCATTGAATGCCCTTGAGCTCAGAGTTTCCAACAGAAAACAACAACCACTTTGATATTGAACAAGAGAAGAACCTAAACCTTTTAATGGCGAAATGCCTTCCGATAGAATCACTTGAGCTTTCTTTTGAAATTTAACTTCGAATACACGAGCATTCTCAAAACAGAAAGTCTCTTAATGAGGTGTCTCTTGAAAACTGCCCTCGATCGATATCTTGTTTTCAAGCAAAGTTAAATGTTTGAAAATAAGATGGGAAAACCTAAATTTTTGTACCCATCACGCAGTAGCTGTTATAAAATCCTAAAAACCTATTTGTGTAGATTTTATTTCCAATGTGCTCATTATTAGTAGTCAGAATGTCATTATGTTTGTCAGATAGACTTAGTTACTTAATTTGTTTCAACAAAAACGATTATTCAGTAATAGTTGCTTTATAGGAATATCGTACTTTAAAGGGAATGAGGAAATGTTCATGAACTGTTTAATATTGTTACGTTTTCAGCGAAGCTGGTTCGGATTGAATGGACTTTACTTGAGAACAACACAAACAAATTTATTTACAGCTATTTACAGGATGACTTGATAAAGTAAAACTTCAGATAAACACAATCCAGCAGTCAACAGTCACTTGCAGCGTAAATACAAGTCTTACGCACAATAAACACAGTCTGCAAAACAGCTATCTTATAGCACAACAAACAGTAAATCACAGCGAGCTCATTTATACAACGTTAACTTCATCAAACGTCAACACAGCTCACTAATAACAAGCAAGAAATGTAAATAGCTCGCTCAACGAGTCGCTACTCTTCCGAGAGGAACTGTCAAACTCCGACAGCCCTTCTCTTATATAGCCGAGCCAGCGAACACCCAGAAGCACGTGAAGCTTCGGAAAACACCATGAACGATCCAGCGACCACCAGAATATTCCCCTCGCCAAATCAACTCGGTTGGCACAAAGCTTTTCGTCAACCGTCGCCAATGCTTTCTCCTTTGACGCGCTTTCATCTGCCAATGTTCTGTACAAAAATTAGATACATCCCATTCAATTGTTAAAAAGGTAGACTTAACTAAGTCTATAGTATTGTTCAATATAATAGACTTAAACTAGTAGCAACTTATGCAGAGGTTGCATTCACATGAATTTTAGACTCCGACACCTGTTTTCATTTTAGTTTCTTTTGTCGCTTGGGTTGATTCAAAATGAATTTAGAACACTTATTATGTATAAATGTGACGCATTTTCGTTTAGATAGTCCTTTCAATTCACAGATGGATTAAATTCTGGAGCCAAAAAATCTGCAATTAATATTCCAATTTCTCTTGTAGTCTTCCAAAGTGCAATTGTTAGTTAATTTTTTTTGAATAATAAAGTATTGAAAGTCCAGTAAAATACTTAATCATTATGTAGTATTGACGAAAATACAGAATGAATATATAAATAAATTGCTTCTTATCTTTTACAGAATAATTTTTTTCGATTAACAATCATGGGCAGTGATATGCAGTGAAGACAATAAGGATAATGTTGTTTCGTGTATGTAACTAAGGGTAGCTGTAGGCATTGAAGACAATAAGGATACGATTTTTTTGGATCTACAATCATGGGCAGCGTTATACATTGAAGAAAATATAGAATGAAATTGGTTTTTATCTACAACAATCGGCAGAGATGGGAATGGAAGAATATACAGAATTAAATCGCATTAGAAAAGTCGTGATACTCTAAGACTTTTACATATCTTAAAGACAACACTTGACAACCTGTTCATAGAATTTCCCACCACACACTGTGGTTAGTTGTGGAGCATTATAATGATGGACGGTTTCTTGAACAATTAATAAAATTTGTAAACTATCATAAAAGAATGATAAATTTGTGATTCATTAAAAATGCCCTATAATAGTAAATGTTATTTAAACTCACATCTTTTCATTTGAAAGGAAACAAAATTTCGAAATTCCGATTTCATTTCGTGAATATCTCTCTGAATCGTGTGTGGAGCATCATGAACTTTTGAACAATAGATTCGTCTATGGATAGAATAGATAGACAGATGTAGATAGACTTTGAATAAAGTAGTTTAACTATAGACACTCTTGAATTATAATATTGAATATAATAAAAAAGTATAAATAAAGACAATATAACAATAATGGTTGATCCGGAGAAAACATCACCTTCTTGGCGCACTTTTCAAAATCGCCAACTCGCCGCGCTCTCGCGTCGTATCTCCCGGAAGAAGATATCCTCCAACGACAACATCGACCATATTTGGCGTTAAATATACTTGGCGAAAAGGGGGTGATGCTCTCTCCAAGTGCACCAAAATAATAAATACAAATGAATTTTGATTTTCGATCTTATTATTTTTTTATAGTTACCTTTCCATCAGGAAAATTGTACTCTATTAATGAATTGAAAAATGATGTACAAGTTTTAGAGAAATATTAAGTACGTACTCCACACATTATTCAGAGAGATATTCACGAAATGAAATCGGAATTTCAAAATTATGCTAGTTGCCAAATACTAGTTTCTACACTAAATTTCATCAGAAATTTGCTGAAATAAATTTCACTTATTTACAAATAATAATAATAAGGATAATAATTCAACTGCCAGTTTTTTCTGGACAATAATTCATTTTAAGAAATGGCATGAATTCATCAAATACATTTTGAAAATGGAATTGATCAAAGCTGTTACACAAATGATTCGTAACATTCTACTAATTCGTAACATTCGTAACATTCTACTTAAATATTTTAAGAAAAATATTTAAAAAATAACATAATATTATATTATATTTTTAATGGCATAGTATATTTAAAAATTATAACTCAATTGCTACAAGATATTAAAGGTATTATGTTATGAAAAGTATAATATACTTATTAAAAATAATAATATAACCATATAACTCTATATTACTTAAGAGGGGCTATTATTATGTGCCGGTGTCTTTAGACATCAACAATTCAATTGGTCCAACTAATACAGTTATCTGTGAGGAGATAGATAAGATTCAATTCAGAAACAGAAAAGAAAAAAAAAGGAACGAATTATTACAATTATCGCTTATGGAGCAGAGACTTATAATTTTCAGTGAATTCTTTTGATAATTCACTTTAGACCTAAAAGAAAATCGTCTTAGTACCTTTAATTCCTAGAATAAAATCACTAAATAGTTTTATTGAAGAATTTTGTAACTGCCTCACTGTTGCTTAGTCTAAGGTTAAAAATGTGTTTTTTCCCTGCAACTTCTAATATAGGATAAACTTGTATTTAATGGTGAATATTTCATATTTAGTTTGGCATTTAACTGAAAATTATTTGAAAAGGAATAGGTTTTACATTGCATACGTTTAGGGAATAAAAATTAAGGGCCCAAATTTGAAACACGGCAATAAATAATATAAAATAATAAGAGTACAAATAAAATAAAAGAATAAAGGAATAAAAGTAAAGAATAGGAGATACTCTTTATTATGCAGTATATATAAGCTGTCTATATATTAATTGTCCGAGTTTGAAGATATCTGTAGTTGAAATTAATTAACACAATGAAATGAATATGCATAAATAGACTGTGGAAAATATTGTAAGATGAATTATGAATAAAAAATATTACTTACAAAACCCACAACAAGTAAAAAAATGGGATGAAAACTTTACAAAGTTAATCTTAATGTTGATCAATAAAAATTAATTTTCTGAAAGTTCCTATGTATAATCTATTTAGTTTGAATTGCTGGTTTATTTTTTTCTTCTAACAACTATCAAATGCACCCAGTAGTTTAAAAAAAGTTTTTTGAGCTTGCATTTAGGAGATTTTGACCATATATATCTAAAATCTGATTTTCCTTAAATTATTTCTTTTTCATAGATGAAGTATAGAGAAAGTATTGTGTTCCTTGAAAAGTTAACTTTTGACGAATCTCTATGATTTAGATCTTATTGAATTCGAAAAATAATTTTTGGAAAATATTTGTTGGTTTATCTATGACAAAGATAATTTTAAAAAGCTCTCTGAGCTATACGAATGAATTTTGGTATAAGAATTTGCAGTTTTCTATCAAAATGTGTGAAAATTTACCCTGCTGTTCGATTATAAGTTGACACGATAAAAATAAAAAAAGAAGCTAGATGGATATAATTTGGCACACATTATTAACGTTTACAGTGCAATCATTGATTAAATTTAAATAATAGTTGATAGTGTTTAAATAACTTCATAATCTTATTATTTGCATTTATATTTTACTTTTTTTCTTGCTTGATACGAAAAATATATATATAAAGTGTTTTTCGTTTTTACTTCGCTGTATTTTATATCATTCTAAATAAAAACAATTAAGAGAAAAAGCAGTAAAGAAAATATGAGAAAACTATTAAACTATATAGAAAAAAAGAGAAATTCGGGATTTTTCTTGATGATTTGATTAAATGAAAATCCTTTTTCAAAAAAAAAAAAAAAAGAATTCAACAAATATTCTTCTTGAAAGTTCAATTTAGCTCTAAAAAATAACAATAAAAAACATTTCTGTGAGCTTTATTGTTAAAACTCACGCATTTATCATTTTTGAGGAAAAGTTTAAAACAAAATACTTTCGTTTTCATCTGCCGTCATTGTTAAATATTTAGCTGTAAATAAAATCTGAAAACAACTTATTTTATTACCATTTCAGGTGCTGAATAAATTTTAACAAAATTTGAAAACAACTTATTTTATTACAATGCAAGGTGCTGAATAAACTTTAATTCAGGAACAAATAATAAAATTTATTTTAGAAATAAACTGGAAACCGGATTTATTTACTGAAAATAAATCCTGATTTATTTTCAGTAAAATTTAAAGATGCAATCAGAAAGAAATAATTGTTTTTCCTTTAAACCTTTATTACTAATTATTTCCTTTCTGGGTTTTTTTTACTGAAAAATTGAACCAGAATCAAAAGAGTATAAAACATAATATAATAGTATTATGTGCTGAAGTTAAATTTAAAATAATATTCGAGCATTTCTCGTACATTTCTCTTAAATAGAGAAACTCATCTTAAAATTTTATAATGGTATTGTTTAAACCTAATTAGTAAAGAATAATATCTTCCAAAGATAGGTAATTTAAATTTAGAAAAGAGAAAAGAAAATAATATAATTTTAAAGAAAGGAGAAAAATATAAATAAATAAATTTTTAAAAAATTAAATCAATAAACAAGAAAAAATAAATGCATACATTAACTCAGTCGATAGTTACAGTCCATGTTCAGGAACAAAGGTAGAAAACAAATAGGTTTTGCTTTTTTTAATACCCCCAAGGTAATTTCAATAATCAGTAACTTTCTACAACAGTACTTGATTTTCTCTAAAAGATAACATAACTTGAATGGCCCACGTAATAGTCCAATTTAAAAGTTAGCTTTAAAAATTTTTAAAACTTAAGAACCAGAATGAACGCAAAATTGGTATACAACTAAGTGTGAACTATAAAAAGGCATTTGTAATAAAATAACATATGATTTTGGCTTAGTTTAGTTTAGTAATATTAATGTCCCGTTGTAAAGCAACACAAGGGTTAGTTCAAAACGAACATCGTATATTTGAACCACATTCAGATGTTGAGGACGATATCTGAGCAAGGATTTAATAAATTAGTAAGAACATTTAACCGCGATAGATTTAAACAAGCAAACTGACTCCTGTATGCCACGATATGGAACCGGGTCTCGAATTTGAAACAGTACAGCTCGCGAGCCGAGACCTTACCACCAGGCCACCGTAGATCTTGTGATGGCCTGGTGGTAAGGTCCAAATAGGGAAGATTAGTCCAGGTAGAAAACAAATGAATGCATATTATTATTCTATTTGGGAAATCATTTCATATTTGCACAGAAAATACAAGATAGCTTGAATTTCAAAAGTCATTTTTCTACATGATAAAATCCGGAAATTATTTTGTTTAGGTTGTATAAATATTTTTAACTAATAAAGAATAGGACAATGAAAAATGTGGTGTAGAATATCATCAGCAACAATTTCTCAACCTGAAATTTTTACGATAATGCAGACAAAGTATCTATATGAAAGAATGTGTATATCAGACAAAATCATATAACTTAATATTTATTCCTGTCAATTATAATTCCTTGTACATTTGAAATCTAATACCATATATTGTTAGAATAATGAGTGACAACTCGACAAGTCAATTTAACAACTATTTAAATTCGGGGGACTTCGTATCACCTGGGATGAGCATTAGATGGAGAAATTCTATCTTTCGGATAATCCTGAGAGACAAACTGTCGCAGTCAGCTAAATGCAATTTCATAAGGAGCAATCCAAATTCATGAATGAACATAACGAAGGTTATTAAAGCTGGCAGTGCAATAGATTGTTGGTGTCAGGTATTTATTATCCTTTGAAATCAATAGCATGAATTCCAAAATGTATGTTTGTAGTTTTCATCCACTATTCTCTTTTGTTAAATTTTTCAAATCACTTCTAATTTCTTAAACAAAATGTACAAAAATGAAAGTAGTTTAATCTTTAAATTTTTTTCAATCTCTCGATTTTACTGAATCTTTATCTTAGTTCGTTATAAGTCTTTGGAGAACCATTTTAGAAACTATCATTATTTATTTACGAACAGGTTTCAACCTAATGATTTAAAAATGTGAAAACGATGATGGTTGAAATCAAACTTATGAAACTATAATCATAAATGCGCATTTATTTTTGGATTAAACCTACCAGCAATCAAAATTACATTTGAATATTTTTATTGTACTATTTTTTGTACCAATATTTTCCCCACAATTATTATCTCTTTTTGTTCTGGCAATTATTATCTCTTTAGTATGGCAGTTGGTCATTGCTAGGATAATTCATATTCGTTTGCAGTGTTTGAAATTGAATTTTAAATCACTTCCCCAAAACTATAACACTAGATTTACATATCTTCAAAATTATCTTGTCGTTCCTTTACATCTGATTATTTCTTTTCTAATGGTTAGTTTTTGTTTGGGACATAAACAGAAAGCATTTGATCAAAAATATGAAAATAATAGAGGCGTTATTTAGGTTCTCTTTCTGTGCCTTTGACAATTCGGGCATTTGAAAAGCTCAATTGGTAAATCTTACATGGGTTATTTATTTCTATTAGGAAACTACAACGCATTATTACAGTCTGAAATGAAGGAAAAAAGTTTTTGTTTGAATTTTTGTCATGTTAAACAGAATTTTTTACTCATGTTTCTAAATTATTAGTATCATATCAAATGCTCCAATTAGTGTGAATAATGTTATCTTTTGATGTTTTTGGCACTTTAGGAATTTGAAAAGTGCTATTAATAAATCTTATATGGATTATTCATTTCTATTATTAAATTCCAAAGCATTGCTATGAATATGTCTTTAGAATACTTTTACTTGCTTTTTATAGCATGTGAAAGTGAGTTTTCTGCGATCTTTCTATGTTACATGAAATCCTCAGAAGAATGTAAAGATAATTATGAGTAAAGAATACCATATTTTATTATTACATCATATTTCCTATAAAATTGATTTTAGTTAATAAATTTCAGTCATGATAGAATTTGTTTTCTCTGAAAAATATGATTATTTAATAATTTATTTTGTTCTAACAAGTAAGAACATTTTGATAACTTGGCAGTTCTATAAATATATTTTCAATTCCATAAAAATATGATTATTTATTAATTTATTAAGTTCTAAAAGGCAAGAACATTTTGGTAACTTTTCAGTTCCATAAATATATCACCTCAGATCAATGTTTGAAAGATTTTTTCATTGCTCCATTCAAGAACAGAGTTCGCATAGCAATAAATTAATAAAATAACCGAAAAATATATTAATGCGATAATTAGTTTAGATTAAATTTAAAACAATGGGGAGATTATTTATTACTTGAAGTGTTATTAAAATTTAATCAAAATGAGATTCTTTGATATCAATATAAACTTGCAATTTTCTTACTGTGCTTGCACTAATATGAAATTTCATGATGATTAACTAAAGGACAATTGATCAGCAAATCATAATATCCTTCGTTATTGAAATATATATTTTTAAAGGAAAGAGTAATGCAAAAAATATATAATTGTAAATCTTTTTTGGGGAATTCAGCAACTTCTCTTCTTTAAAATTTCATATTAGGTTTCCATAAAATAAAATTTATCAATAGAATTATTATTAATTAAGCAAAATTAATTTTATAAATTTTCATTAGTCCCATTCTTAAGCCCAATTTATAATTATCTACCATTAAAAAATAATTACATTATGAGTTTTTGTCAACTCATGATGATTTCAAGAAATAGAAAAATTTATCTGATATTACAAAAATTTCCATTTTTAAATTTAATATTTCAATTTAAATGTGAGATAAGCCACTCTAAAATTAAATATCAATATATCTTTTCAAATTTTATTGAAATAAATGAGAATTTTTATTGCGTATTGATTAATGTTATAAAAACATTTTACTAATTGACACTTTTATAAAATGAAGGCAATTGAACAATTTAATTTTTGAGTTTTTATTAAGAAATAATCATAAGTGTTGCACCAGCATTCAGTAATACAAAAATAAATCTACAAATTACTAAAACTCAGGACCATTAGATTCTTTTAGCTTCGCAAAATAAGATGGGATATTTCATTATTTCATTAGAAGTAAGTACACTTAAATTAGGGAAACCAATATCTTAACAACATCGACATACGTTTATTAGAGTATATTTTTTAGAACACAAAACAAAACAATGACGTCACGGGTTTTTACCAAGTAGTAGTCGAAGTATTTTTTAGGATAAGAAAACTTGGAGTTGAGTTGCATTTAATTTCGCTCATGCACGCAACAATAAGTGTTTTCTGCACATTTTATTTGAGCTTTATACAGGGTAAGTCAAAATGAATATA
Organism: Argiope argentata; assembly: GCA_026289955.1. NCBI lineage: Eukaryota > Metazoa > Arthropoda > Arachnida > Araneae > Araneidae > Argiope > Argiope argentata. The sequence continues at coordinate 621,061 of JAOUZG010030080.1, read as the reverse complement.
GCGATTACAAACGGCTTTAATGAAAAAATATTTATCGATAAGATTTACACAGAATGTAGAAGAATCTTCAAAATTTTATATACAGAAGTCATAGATGTTCTATGTGACTTCCCTTGGTCACACGGACAACATCTAATCGGTATTCCATTTCACGCCATACATTCTGAAGCATTTGTTCATTAACCGACTCAAGCGCATTACAAATGCGTACTTTCAGTTCTTCAATTGTTTTGGGCAAGGGAAACACAAACACTCTGTCTTTCACATAACCCCATAGGTAGAAATCACAGGGATTTCCTCAAACATCCGATGCCATCTGCGTATGTTGTTCGCATTTGGAGGTTCTTCATTGTACCGCTGACGAAATTTTCTCTGCACTGTAATAACAGAACGGCAACTGTGAAATTCCAACACAGAGAATGCTTTCTGCACGGGACTAGCCATTTCCACTAATGAGACGCCGCGCTGAACAGGTTTCTTGTCGTTGCGAAGTTCGATTTCGCGCATGCGCAGGCATCCGCTTGGCTGCACGTGCGCTTTACGTTAATAAATTTTGAAGTTCCGTCTACATTCTGTGTAAATCTTATCGATATATCTTTTTTCATTAAATAGTTATAGCCGTTTGTAATCGCTATATTCATTTTGACTTACCCTGTACTTTTAAGTGTATTACAAGGTGAATTATTTAGAGAAATCCTTTTATTCCCTTCTTTCTTATACGAGACGTGTTGATAAAAACACAAAACAAGTATGGATAAAATCATTGAACAACAAGAACTGACGATGCAGTTGGTTCGTTTGCCCAATTAGTATCTTAAAATAATTTGAAAAGGGAATAGTGGATGATTTTCTATTTCTATCTAGAATTTCAGTTTTATTAGAAAGTTTTGATTTTTTCAGTCAATATTTTTAAAGAAAATTAAAAGCATAACCTTTATTTAAAAATAAAAAATTCTTATATATTCTGTATTCCTAATTTAAATAAATTAAAATATTTAAAATAGTTTTAAAACATCGATATTATTTACAGTACAAATATGTTTTTTATTTTAGTGATGAACTTCTTTTATTGCTTTTCAAAAAAGTGATTCATTATGCTTCTTAGTTTTAATAGCGAAGCCTGTAAATAGAAGTATATATTTAATGACCACATTGCATATATCAGAAAGTTTATAAAAATATGATATACATTTTTTAAAAATTTTGAAATTAAATTAATATAATTCTTATATTTCTTAATATAACTTTACTAATAATATAATTTATAATATAATATATAATATAATTTATATTTAAATTAATAATATAATTTATAATATATTTCTTAATACAATTATATTAAAATAGAAGAATATGATGGCAACATTGCATATTTCAGAAAGTTTATAAAAATATGATATACATTTTTTTTAAAAATTAGAGGAATGTAATAAAGATATAATGAGTAAATTTCTATTTCAGTAAATTAAAACATATTACCTTTCCAAAAACAAAGAAATTCTAGATTTGGAATTTCTACAGAAGAACCTGAAAGAGAATAAATTAAGTTTCATTAATGGTTAAATTTATTCTGAAGGAAAGAAACTAAAATTAAATATTAGAAATTGGATGATAATATTCAAAAAATGTAATTATTCCTCTAGGAATTTATAAGACTTTTGAGTGGTTCTTTTAAAAATATAAAATCACCAACGGCACAGAACGGTAAACAAAGAAAATCCCTCTATAATCGGAAAAATGACTATGAAAAAAAGTCCGATATAAAGTCAAACATAAAAATAATCATTAAGGAAGAAACATCGCATATAAAGTAAATAAAAAATTAATTTTCAACTGAAAAAAGATGAATTCACACCGTAGGGAGAAGAAAATGATTAAAAATTCAATTTCAAGACTCTTGCGAGCATTTATAAATTGTTTCAGTATCGATTCACCGTCACATATTGAAGTAGCATCTTTCGGCAGAGCTGTTATTAAACAATGGAGATTTTCAGTTATTATTTGAATCTCGGGAAAATAAAGCAGGTGAAAAATTTCAATCTCAGAGGGGAATTTCAATCTGGAAACGGTGAAGGGAAAATTCACTAAAATCTTTTTATTATTTTGGAGTTAAATATTTTAAAGTTAAGGAAGTCGTTATGCTTCTACTTATAAAGCAATGGAAGATATGCACCTGCATCATATTAAGCGTCATCTTGATATCTTTGGGTTCTATTGAGATTACATTAAATATCTCTATTTTCGAGAAAAAGATGTGGTAATAGGAATAAATAAAATTAATTATTAAACTTGAAAAAATTCAATAATTTTAAATGGGGGTGAAAATGCAATTTTTTATATTTTGCAAACAATACTTTCGTTCTTATAATTCGTTATACAAATATAATAAATCTTAAGGTAAACCTTTCTTAAATTTACAAGCTTTTGGCCAGAAATATATGATCAAAATGTAATTACATTAATAATTAAAATGATAATCAAATTTTGAAAATATTGATAAAAAAATTGAAAACCAGGATATCACACATAAAAAACTAAAAAGTGAATGTTAAATAAATAAAAAAAATAAATCTGTAAAAATAAAAATAAATAAAAAAAGTAATTTTTAAAAAAATTGATTAATTTAAAAGCTATTTCATTTTTATTCATCGAAAAATGGATAGCGTTTCGAACGTTTCAATAATAATTCAAATGAGGAATAAAATACTTAACAAATAAATAAATAAGTACTATATATAATAAAAAATAAAGTCTATATATAAAAATAAAAGTATATAGAATATATTTTTAATGAATTCATTGGTTTAAAAAAACGCCGATGCAAAGTCGTTTACTTGCAAAGATTTTTTTTAATTACATCTGCAAAAACTATAGATAAAATGACATACGAGATTTGAAATTTAAAAAATACTTAATAAATACTCAATTAAAAAAATAAATTCCCAACAATGTTTTTTCCAAAGCATGATAGCCGATGAAAAAGCAGTTGATTAACTTTATAAGAAAATCTACTCAACAGAAGTTAATTGAAGGAACATTTTGATTCACTATTTAATGGGAGTTTAATTAAATGACTAAAACAAAAAAACATGCTTATTTACTATTTATACCGAGAAGAAAAAAAATTACGAGAGGATTCAATCAATCCAAAAAAAATCTTAGTAAGAAATTTATAATTTTTGCTGCATTCTCCAACAAAGAAAAACTGAAATCGAGAAGCGTGAAGAAAGTAATGAAAAAAATCAACATAATTTTTCTAGAGAACGTTTTATATCTGATACTCATATAAGAATTTTCACTTTTCTATACTTTTTCATTTATTATTCTTTTATATAGCGTTTTTGAAAAATAGCGCTACATATCTTGATAAAAAATGAACTTTATAAGCAATACTTATCAAGTTTAGCAATACTTGCAATAATACATAAATTTTCAGCATATTATTGCAAATTCTTCTGCTGTTTCAATATGGGCAGTTACACATTTGGTTAGTTGAAATCTCTTTAAATTCAAATCCAACATGCTTGACGGACTCTTTGAAATAGTAGAAGAGTAAGCAAAATTTTAGTCTAAGATTTTTTACAAAAATCTTTCTGTTATTGAAATCATGAGGGAAACTTATGTTTCAGAAAAAAATACTATAAGATCGAACAATTAATTATTTTTACTTTAAAGCATTAATAAAGCAATATAAGATTTTCTATTTCAACCATTTTAGAAACATAGAAAGGATCATATATTTTCAAGTGGATTTCCATCTTAAAAATTATTTTTTTAGTCTCGTCTAAATTTTTTATTCTGCTATGTACAAAAATTGGTTCCTTTAAATCAGATCATTGTTAAGAATGCAGAAATTATTCTGAATTCTATTAGGCAATATTCAAGTCTATAGCTTATATTTTGTTACTCTAATCTCTTAATAACTTTTTGTTATATATGTGAAGCTACTTTCACAAATCAACCAAATATTTCACGGTCTAATTAACTGGATTACAGATTATTCATGGCCTAGAGTAATTCATGTAATATTTAAAAAAATAAAGAAATTGATGTAAAAAATTGTCGAAAGTCTTTATTAAAATTTATTAAACATCAAAACCTTCATTAATATTACATAACGAATACTGAAAACTGACAATTTAATCCTTCATTAAATTTATATTAGTAAAGTGACGAAAATTCAAATCAAATTATTCTTGGAGTACTTTTTCTTGTAATGATACCTTTTATTTTTGTTATTCTTGATAATAATACCAATGAGTTTTTATTTAAATTATATAATCATACTTAATACCATTCCATCTCGATTATACTCACATAAATATTTGAAATTGTCATTGTAATACGAAATTACTATAAATTATTTCCTTGATCAGATTTCAGATAACTATTTGAACTTAAAATATGTATGAACATGGGAATATAATTTATATGGATATATTCCATTCTCAAAATAGATATTAATATCTATTTTGAGAATGGCAACGCTAATGTTCAGTTTTGTGTAATTTATATGGATATATTACTGTATATATAATCCAGATAGTCGTTGCCTACATTTGCAGAATAATTTTAATTTTTCTAATTCCAAATCAGACTGGCAGATTGGGCAGAGTGAACAATGGTGGATAAAATGCTTTTAATTAATTAAATTGATGACCCATATTCAAGGGCATTTTCTGCAATTGGCCATATCTGTGAATGCTTAAAGTGTTTTCTTAATAACTTCAATGTTTTGTTAATATTAAAACAAATAAACGCTTTTGTAATTTTTTTAACAACGTCATTGTTTTATTTACATTAAAGCAAAGAAACTCTTTCGTACTATTTGAGCTTTTAAAATTACTCTGATTTCCACTTATAAATGAATTTAATTAAATATGAAACGATATAATAAAATCTCGTTGATCATATATAAACCATCTTAAAAAACTCTTAAAAAATGAACAAAAAATAATATCATATTCTAATGCAAATTTATTGCTATAGGGTATGCGTGCTTGAAACTAATTGAGTAGCAGAGAGGTAAGAGTAACAAAAAATTCGAAATTAAAGCAAGAATTGTTTAATATGTTTCATGAACGCAACACTTGAAGAAACCTTTATTCGTTTGGGGCTTACATTAATAGCAAATATTTCAATAATCATGACGAATTTAATGAATTATACCTGTCTTTACTTGCATCTAGTTTCAAAAATATCAACTCCACAATTAAATCTGAGAGACTGTGTTCTCAAAGAGAGAATAAGTTTAGATTAAAATTTTAACCTTCATCTTCTGAACTTTTTATTAAATTAACTTTTAATTTATTTAATTAATCAACTCGGAAGTTTATTTAATTAACTAACTAAAAAATGTATTTAATTGTTTTTACATACATCTAACAATGAATCAAAGCACAATATATTTTTAAAAAGAAAATCTAACAATTTTATTTTATGTTCCTTCGAAAAATTAGTTTTCTATAAGGAATTTGCAGTAAATATTAATTTTTTTACATATTTTTTAAAAATTAAAAATTTATTTATTCAATTTTTTCTTGCCATATTAGTTTGCTTTGGTGTACTATTACCACTATTATTATTTTTTGTTTTTTATCGTTAGAAATTATATACCAGTAGAAAAATATTCTTTCTAAAAAACTTTTGTTTACTAATATTTAATTAATTTCAAAATGTGTCACTTTTTCATTCATTTTTCAGGAGAATAAATGAAGTCTTTTATTCTGATATATCACGATCTTTTTAATCATTCAGCACGGTTATTGAATCACACATCAACAGTATTCACGAAAACAATAAAGAAATATTAATTAAAATTTCACAATATCCACCCCTTTTTTTCAATATTTATTGATTAAAGAATCATTTTCGTTTTTTTTTCGAAAACAAAGTGCAGCATAAGTGACGTCACAAAAAATTAATTTAATCCAAACGTAAGCTGTCTTTTTTCAAATCAACGATAAAATTACTTTTTTTTCAATTAAGGCTAAGAATAGATATGTTTATTTTTATGATGAAAACGATGGTTTTTAAATTAGCTGCATTGAGTGACCACACCGATATTTTTTATATTTATTCTAATAAATGTGTTTATTCACGCATTTGTATGAAATTAAGAATTTTAAATAAGGCATGAGTGTTCTATATTTAGATTTTTACTTTCAGAGAGTTATCATGACTTTTTAGAAATTGCTGATAATTATAGAAATAGCTACTAAGGAGTTTTAGTTTAGTTTAGTTACATTAACGTCTCGTTGTAAAGCAACATTAAAGCTGTTTTAGGAGGGACCTCATAGTTTTGAAAAGTCGTCAGTTACAAGAACAACTGGATAAAGTTGGGGTGGGTTAAGACCCATATTGGGATATATGATAATAAAAAGGTGAATCAATATGCAAAGTTGGTGGCATAGAAAAAGAGTGGGGATATAGTTGTCTCCAAATCAAATGGTGTTTTGAAATGGGAATTGAGAGAAGAAATTAAGCATAATAGGTTTGACAGATGAATATAGGATGACAGATATGCCCTAAAAAGGAAGAGTAACTTACGATTTTATTCCTAATCCAGAAATAAAAATAAGAAAATACCACCCACTGGTAATCCAAATTATATCAGGACATGGGAGATTCCCTGCATATTTCCAAAGATTCGGAAGAATGCAGGAAAATAAATGCATTTGTGGAGGAATCGGTACTGCTTACCACTATTTAAAGGAATGCAAAGAAATCTCCAAGCATAGAAAACATCTGCAAGTTAAAAATAATGACTTCAGTTCAGTACTGATGGCACTAGATAATCTTAGGCACCAGGTAATCTGAAGGACATGATGTCTAAAAATTGCCAGGTTTCTGCCAACTATTTGAAAGTTTGTAGAGAATGTGATCAGTATTTGACCACTTTGGAGCCAATTATCTCGAAGAGAATATCAGTTTGACAAATTCGGTTAATGTAAAGATGGACATTGCTACAGTCCACTGTCGGCCACAACAAATCCTGTCGATACTGCAATGTTCAGTTATGGTGGGGTGGTCGATTGTACACAAGAAGAAGTGACTACAACTGCACCTGACCAGGCCTCCCTCCACTAAAACCACAGCAGTGGAAAGATGCTTTTATTGACGGATTTAACATGCAACAGACTCTTTTATAAGACTATTTTTCTGGGAAACTTTGTCACGAACTTGAAAATTAACCTCTCACTGGCCGAGACTTTACCACCAGGTCACCACGGCCTTTATGAAAGAGTCTACAGTTTGATACCTTTGATCATTCACTGCTGGGATTCGATTAATACACAAACACACGAAATCAAAATTTGAAATTTGGAATTTTTTCCTCAAATACTTGAAATTAAAATTTGAAACAGAAATCGATTTTAGTCACAGAAATCGATTTTAGTCACACAAATCTCATACAAAATGTTATTTATTTAAAACATTGCGTTTTCCATTTATCACATTTGCCTGTATACAAAAGCATAAGCTTTGTGTCAATCTTCGTAACAACTTTGGGTACTTGCGTATTAGACCGTCCAACTTTATCAACAAATTTGTAGTCGTCGCCAATGAGTTGCTAAACCACCAATTATGGCTATCCGTCAATTGTGTAATCCGTTGATCTTTAAGCCAAATTTAAATCTGTTGACAAAAAGTTACTAAACTGTTGGCGACAGTTGGCGAAGACGGTCTAATAAGTAAATATCCAACTTTAAATAACTTTGTTGTTCAAAATTTGATAAGAAACTATCTTCAATTGAAATTCTAGAATTGCGAATTAAATTTAATTTAGTTCAATTGTTGCATTTTCGAAATATCCTATTTATCTGCATGTAAATATATATACAGGCGGGTGTTCTACCTTATTATGAATTTGGCTCCAAATTTGGTATTTGTCTGCAGTTCAGATGTTGAATCTGTGTAATAAATATTATCTCTCTAACCCTCTTCTTTTACTTAGATTCGCTTTATGACCAAATATTATATTTCAGATTGAGGTCATTTTTAAGTCAATAATAAAAAGTTATTATATAATAATTGAGTTTATTATGTAATTTTCACATTTTAAGAAAATGTAAAAATTAATCAACAATTAATCATAATCAATTCAGTTTTGTACCATTTGACAACGGATTCTGAGACAACCACATTTCGATGGTTGACATCTCATTATGAGGTGAGACGCGAACAATGAGCGCATTCTCTGTATTCACCTTTGACTTTAAACTTCATTGTTAAATGTAAGCATTTCTTCCTTTCATGATTCCTCTCATCCCTATTTTGATGAATTAATCCCATCTTAACAAAAACGTGGAGGATTTTATAATCTGCTGTCAAACAGTTCGCCATGTAATATTTAATGCAAATTCATTCATCTTCTACCACTCAGGAAAGCATTCGTATAAAATAACCCATTTATATATTTTTACTTTCACAAATAGGATTGGTTTTTTCTATCTGGCACTGATTTTTAATCATGTTTTAAGATTGTTCGTTTTATATAAACCTATATATTTTTACAAATTATACCAATTAAGGATTTATTTTAAACAAGAATTTAACACAAGACTTTAGGAGACATCATATGCTAGACCAGGAAAATCCCCCCAATCATATAAATGACATAAAGAAGGAAATAACATTATTTCCAACCAATAATGTCATTATATAAATGACATTATTGGAAACATTTGGAAGAATACATGGGACCGAGTTAGTCTGGTGATCAGATCTCGGCGTGTGATCCGAAGGGTTTCAAGTTCGAGACCTGCTTCCATTCAAGAATGTAAGAGACTATGTTGCACCCTAAATCCGTCAGGCTAGACGTCCACCTACTGGTGTAGTGTGGAATGGAGTGCCAGTTCATGCGTCGTCCTTGTCATCTATTAATGGTTCAACATTACCAGATCCATACGAAATATAGCCATAGTATTTCTTTATAGTGGGGCATTAATATAACTAAAATAAACCGAAAAACACATGTTACGTTTTTTATTGCTAAAAAATCTAAATCCTAAAGATAAACTATTTTTTACAGTAAAAAATATTTCACTTAAAGCATTATTCTTTCTAATGAGAATAGAAAGGATTTAGGTAAATACTACTGTTTATAATGAAATATCCATGTTTCATCTAACAAAGAACTACAAAACTACAGTAAATGAAAGGTCTTGAAGGGCATCCAAATAACTCTTAATTATTACAAGTCTTTCTTAATTAGAGGAAAGCATTCTAACAGGGGAGAAAAAATATTATAGTAATTTTTTTTAGAAAAGTATCCTTAAAACTTTTCTACCTCTCTTTTTCAGCGCAATTATACTTTGTGCTAACTAGAGTTAGATTACCGAATATTTCTCTTCCGAAAAAAATCTTCCAAATGGTGTCTCTCAGGTCCTATATTTTTTGTTTAGAAAATACTTTGTCGCATTCTTGATGATCAACTGGTTCTTAAAAAAGAAGATTTTTCATCTGAAGTTGTGTTTATCTTAATTAGAAAAGAAAGCCTTTCAGCAAATCACTATATTTTTACTAAATAACTCAGAGTTTTTCCTGTTCTCACTAGTGACAAAGAAAACGTGAAAAGATGTTCCTTAAGGGTCTGGAGATAACTCTTAATTACAAACGGACACTTGTAAGAAGTGTAGAGAATTCTAACAGGGCGAAAAAGGGAAGGATGTTTTTTCTTTTGTAAAATATCTTTTAAGACTGTGCTTTTTATTTGAGCTCTATTATTAATGCTAATTATATATTAATTCAATCCTAATAGATAGTTTCACAACTTGTTTCTCTATTGATATCAGAATAATACTTTTGAGCATGGAACAAAATTTAATGCCGATGTTCGGGATTCCCTTTGAGCTGGGAATCCTGGCTTCAAGTCCCGGTTCGAGCAAGGTTGTTCTTCTGTGTTCTATTTGTAAGGTGTATAAATATACTTCCCTGTACAAAATTACACATAAACTTTATTATTATATTAAATGTTATGAAAAATCGAAAAACATTTTAACGATATCTGTTTGATAAATAATATTTAATATTTCTTTATTAAAAGAGATTAGTGTATGGGATTAAACACGAAGAAAAAAATGTACCTTTTTCACAATCGCTTTAATGATTTTATTTTGTGAAATTGATAGAGTAGCGTAATTACTTTACCTTTATCTATCATAAAATATTTTTTTGATATTAAGGATTAGATATCATCTCACTTTTCAGTCTGTTTGTAACAAAAAGGACTGCAAGAAGAAATGAATTTATTGAAATAAATTAATTAAATTAGCTATTCAAAAGGTTACACTAAATATTCCAAAAGAGTTAATATTAACAATTAAAAAATTTGATATAATTAAAAATAAGAAAAGGATTATTTCAAAACCTGAAACGTTGGAGGTATATGGTAGATAAATCTTCAGATCCAGAAAAGATTGTTTATTTTTCTTATATGCTCTTTTTTAAATACACTTATTTTATATTTTCGAAGATTTAATATGTCATATCGCTTTACCATGTTCTAAAATAGGAATTTTCAAAAAGTTAAGAGTTCCCATGAACACGAATATCATTGTTCAGGACGAATAAATGCTAATTCTCTCAAGTTAATATGTTATTCTTAGTTATACAGATAACCTTTGATAAAATCTACTTAATATGCCATGTTTATTTCATTGTACTGATTACAAAATGTATGTACCTTTCCATTCAAAAGATTTTGATTCTTTGGAATGGAATTTGTCCAGCTCTTGTTATGTATACCTTTAACAAATAGTCAAATTTACGAATTGTTCACTTAGGCAAATAAGAAATTTACCAAACAAATTTCTGAAATCGACATTAAATTTAATCAGCTATTATTCTTGCATTTAATTTTTATGGTATAATTATTAACTGCATTTAGTTATTAACAAGTATTCTGAATTTATTAACAAGATAATAAAAATAAGTAGTGCTAAACATCAGTAATGATCAATTTTATAAACTAATAAAAGTACATACCTATCTATTTCTTTTCAAAGCCTTAATAATTTCCATAAAATTTGCCTTTGAGTTTTCAGAAAGATGTCTGAATTATTCAACAATTTTCTTAATTTTCAGAAATCAATATTCCTCTTTTTATTCTTTTCAAATGCTTAAAATCTGTGAAATAATAAATTAGAAATCTTTAACAAGACAATTTTCTATAACTGTTGTCATTTAATTCTTATTTAATTAACTTTTGTAATTTTACATGATGATGAGATAACTCAAATGTGCCCATTTCGGTTTAATGAAAAAACTCATTTCGGGATGTTTCGTAGTTTAATGGACTTTAAAAAAGATGTCAGTTTATTCTAAGGTAGAATTATCGAAATTTTTGTAAGTATATAATAATGGTAGTTTCGATGAAAGAGTTTTAAAATTATCTCAAATTTATAATAACACTCTGTAAAGGGACAAATAAGAAATGTTGAATTAATTACAAATTTCACATTTATTAATTAATATCGAAGCTCAAGCTTGGAATAATTTGTGAGGTTTCTTTTACTTTGATATTTTCCAAAATAGCAGAAGATTGAAAAAAGTGTTTTAAAGTCCCTAGAATTAATTTAATCAGAAATTGGAACTGCATTGTTCTTAACATCATTTATAGAGAATAATGAATTTGTGAATTAAATATTGAAGGAAATCAAACAAGTTGTTTAAATTCTTCTCATGAAATATGCAAATTCATTTTAAGCAAAATGTCAAATTTATATTTTCATTCTTACAACAGTTATACTTCTGGTTGAACTTACAGTTGTTAAATTTTATATTTTAATACTAGTCAACTTAGAT
>JAOUZG010030080.1:548149-560515 GCA_026289955.1 Argiope argentata | reverse complement strand
GTAAGAGAAATTCCAGTTGTCGTTTTTATTATTGACACTTGCCATGGACAAGCTTCGACGAGGTATCAGCGAGTTTTAAGCCGAAAGGAACGCCTCTTGTTTTGAAGTAGCGCCAACTAGAGCCAAGAGTACGACTCAGCTGTATACTCATCACATTCGCTTGCACAGCCTCTTTTTACAGGGGGCACATTCACACACCTTATAGATAGAACAAAGAACAACCATGCCCGAAACGGAACTTGAACCCGGGCACTCTCTCTCCGGAAACACTCTACCCCTATTCCAGGACTCCGGTAGAGAAATTCTTTGTATTTCCTTTTATTATTTAAAGATTTGAGGTAGTAAAAATTAGTTTTAATACACTTAAAAATTTAAAAGAATTCAAATACACGGACCAAAATGCATGATAAAAACTGTTTTAAAAAAGTTTAGTTAAAAAAATAATAATTTTCTAAAGTGGTAAAAGAATATTAGTTATAATCATCTATTTATTGCATATAAAATATATATAATGCAGTAATCCTTTTAAAATAATAAGTAACTAAAATCATCTCAATTTTTTTTTGGAAATTCGAGAATTAGTAATTGTCAATAAGAGAAATTTAACTTTTAATAAGACTGTTTTAAATTGTTTTAAAGTTTTTTTACAATAGAAGAAATCAATATCTTTTTCTTAGGTGAAAACATATTTAAGGATTGTTACGCCAAATAATTTTCAAAATTAAAATTATCAACACTAATCTAACCATATGAGCATATTTATTCAAATATGTGAATAAAATTGAAAAAGATTTTCGGCTACGACTTATTTTACTTGTTACAAAATTAAAACACATTGTTCAAAGTAATTAAGGTTAGTTACTCATTCCTTATTTTTAAGCCAACAAAAGTTTTGGGGGAACAAATTTGGTATTTAAATTAACTGTTTCGAATAAAGAGTCCGGTGATTCAATTAATAGTCAAAGGAAAGTATTAATGAGCCACAATTAAGCTGACTGCTTCTCTTTAACAAATTCAAAGAATTCTTAAGAACAGAATATTGCCACCATTCTTGTAGTTAAATCAGCTTTTTTTATAAGAATTGAGAAAGGTTGAGAGTATAGCGCTACTTTTTAAAGAAAAAAAAATACAGTAGATTTCTTTGTTACCTTTCTTTTCGTTAGTTTAAAAATCTTTTAGTTTCTTTAATTAAATTTTTGCTTTAAAAAAATACTTTTCCTTCGTAGATGAGGATATATGTTTATATTCCTTGATGAGTTTTGTAATAAAGTCCAAAATTCATGATCTAGAGAAAATAATTTCAGAATTCCTTTATCCCGTATAACAGATGTCGTTTTCTAGAGGTTATTGTTTCAGATATTTGTCCACCTCTTATAAACGTGAAAAAGAACTTATTTAAATAATTTTATACAAAATAAGTTTTCTTGTTTAATCATATACCGCCAATGAAGAGGTAGTTATTCAAAATATTCTTCTACTTTTTTAGAAATGTAAAATGATTCATTAATTTTATTTTAGGGAAACTAACTGAATATGTAATTTTTTACTCATTACGTATGTCATATTTGTAGAGGCTTTTATTATCATGTAAGAACATGATATTGTTTTGGGAATAACGTCTTGTGGCGTCAACAAATCTTGAATATTTTTTCTTCTTTGAAAAAGGATTCAATTATCTAACTTTAAATAATAATTCCATAGGAACTTTTTCTTTATAACGAAAGTTTCTTCTTTAGAAACAATTATTTAAGATATTCTTTCAATTCTTTTGGATGTGAAAAAAGAATTATTTATCCGCTTTCATAGAACATAATTTTAGGAGTAATTCTTTTCCTTATAATACATTTCATTCTCTAGAGATAATAATTTCAGATTTATGACATCTCTTTTAGACTTGGAAAATATCTAATTTAGGTGACATTTTGTGATATTTTTAGATGCAATTTTGTGATCCTTTTTAGGTGTCATTTTGTGATCTTTCCTATAAAAAATAGCTTTTGAAATTTGCTTCTGGAACTCTAAAAAACAATTATATTTATTTTTCCGTCAATATTAACCATAGTTATTTTATACCTTTATTCCAATTTCGTCTGTTTTTTTTAAATTTCTTAACTTATGTTGATTTTTCCATTTACAAAAATATTTATCCACTTGGCTTAGTTTTAAATCAGAGATTTGTTTACACTTGAGAATTTCAGGTGTAAACATTTACAGGCAGTTAAACAAATTCATTTTTAAGGAAAACACCATCCCAATGTAACAAGAACGACAAAAAAAATTGAAAACTGGAATAAATGCTGAGTTTTTCTTGTGCAATTATTTACTTTTTAATCCATATATTTCATCACATTAAATGAAATTATTTTCAAGCATACATTTTCATATCAAATTACCGTCAGTTCGTGACCAAATCTATATGATAAAATTCTCCTTTAATATTTTTACCGATGTAAAATTCAAATAAATATATCAAAGAATATTTGAAGCTTTAAATCGAAATATCGATAGCACGATAAAGAAATATATTCAAAATTGTTTCAACTATTTTTATTTATATTTTTATATTTGCTGTTTATTATATAGCTAGGATAAATTATAAACGAATAATGTGTTTCAAATATTTGCGACGTTTCGGCTTTTTAAGAGTTAATACAGGGACTAAAAAATAACATTTTATTTATATAAATATTTATAAAGAAATTAAATTGGTATCATTAAAAATATTTTTTTAGCTTTGAAATGCCATAAAATTTAATATGAGGGAAAATCTATAATTCTTTAAGCCTATTTTTTTTGCCAAAAACAGGTACATGCATATATTTACAAATATACGCAGTGTAATTACATTATTTCTCCACATAGTCACCACACTAGTTCAGATATTTGTCCCATCGCAACGCCAAATTCCCTTGTGATAGAATTCTTCCGGCTGCCTGTGGAACCACAGTCGGACCCCATTCTTGGCTTCTTCGTCACATGTGAATCTCTGTCCTACCAGAAACCTCTTCATTGTTCCGAAAACATGAAAATCACTAGGGGCAAGGTCTGGACTGTAAGGTGGATGTTCCAGATTCTCTCAGTGAAGCTCTTTCTTATGCAAGTCTTCACGACCTTTTTGAAACTCACGACACCACCACTTCTCAATGATAGAAACTTTTCCCCGTACGTGGGGTGCATTTCCCTGTGAATTGCAATGGGCGTTTGTCCCTTACTCCATAGAAAGCGAATAACACTTCGCTGCTCATAAGCTGTGGAAATCTGAAGGACAACAGTCAACTTAAATGACTGATGACAGTGCCGCTAATCGGAGCAAAAGGCAGATACGGCTGATACGGTTCAAGGAACGTTCACTGATGGGAATGTGTATGTTCGCTTTGTATTCACAGCAGTATTTTGGCTTAAAAAATAGACACAATGCCCTATTTTTTTATCCTCGTAGTTGTGCAATAAATCTTTGTAGGATAAATTTTGAAATTTTGAAATTAAAAATAAAACAAAGCAAATCGTTTTTAGTGACGTGTTCGTATCGTTTTAAAAAAATTAACTTTCTATAGTCTACATTCAATGTTTAGATGAAATAACATTTTATTTAAACACTATATTGCTATTAACTATTACTGTACAGAATATATAGTAGTCTTCTTTTGTAGAACAGAGAAATTTTGAATTTATTTTCCGTCTACGAAAAAAGCATAATTTTCCTGCTTTATTTTATACCTATGATGCATAATGCATTCTTTCGTATACTTTAGGAAATCATAATGCGTAAATAATATTCCTCTGTCCTGAATTCCAGACTTGAAGGAAGCGACGGAGCCATGTTAAAAATAGAAGAAGAATATCTCTGAAAGTTAGAAAGCCCTGTTTTGAATTACAGATTTTATCTGATTAATTCTGTCTCGGAAAGTATCCATTTTTATTTTTCTACACACCATTCAAGTAACATGTTAATTATGTATTCGCTGTTCTCATGTTGCTTTGCGTACTTGTAAAAGCTGATGTAAATTTGGGTGTGGTTTAGTTTTGAAGAATATCCTGGTTTCCGGTATAATATTATGCAGCTAACTGTAATTATCCTACAAGTTTTTAAATGACAAATTTAAACTCAAGTATTTCAGTTATTAAAATAAAACTATAATAGGAAAGAAAAAATGTAGATAGTATGGAGAATTTTTTTAAAAAAATATAAAATATTAAAACTTTTTAAGGCGAAATCTAATACTATTATCTTCGGTATTTTAGAAATAAAAAGTTTTTTATACATGCTCTAAGTTAGAGAAACTTTCTTCATTCAATAGTATAGAAATTCAGAAGATTAAGAAACTTTTTTCATCTAATAGTTAAAATAGGACTTTTGAAATTCAAAAGATTAAGAAACTTTTTTCATCCAATGGTTAAGAGAGGACTTTCGAAATTCAAAAAATGCAGAAACTATCTTAATCCTATAATTAAGAGAGGACTTTCGAAATTCTGAAGTATGAATTAGCATTTTATACTAACATACAAATTCAATTATTTTAATAAAATAGTTTTATGTAATGTGTGTTCAAAATAACATATAAAAATTCACAATTTATTTTTGGATGAAGTTTTTTGAAGTTTATATTCCACAGTTCGATATTTCTGCTGTATTATTTTAGGTAGAATTTGAAAATATGCATCTAATAATTGCTTAAAAAGCAGAATCTGAAACGCAAAATGTAGTTGGCATTATTTATTTCTTTATAAAATTTAGAAACAAAACATATGGTAATAGCTGCCAAAAGATTCTTTCTTCAACTAATATTTATGGAAATACTTTTGGATGTTATAAATATAAACATTGAACATTTTATATTAAAGTAAAAATATTTTAGTATCAATAAAGCATATTTTGTGTAATATATATATAAAATAAATATAAATATTTAACCTTTAATTTTTGGAAGCAGTTTACGCTTTACAGTGCTATACTTCTGAATGATTGCTTTAGATAAAATTTCAAAATATATACGCGAATGGTTTTTATCATAAGAGGAATCATAAATACCAAACAATATTGGTATTAATACACGTAAAAACAACAAAAAGAATATTGTAAGAGTGATATTTTGGAATTTCATTGATTTTTTTTCTACTTCGCTTTGAAGAGGGTTATTTTTCAAACTTATGAAATTTTCTCCAAATAATGCCTCGGTAATGCATTAAAATTAAAACTTTAGGCATTAAAATTAAAACAATAACGTGAGAAAACCTACAATAGTTATAATGTAATATATAGAATTTAAACAGAGATAATTATCTTTATATGTTGATTTTTTTATTTTTTCAACTTTTAAATTTATATGAACGAAATGCAATAGATTAAAATAATTCAGTAGATATTATTTTTAAAGAACTAGTAAAAAAGAGAATGATATTTCAGGATTTAAAGATCATTCTCTTGTAAGAATCAAGCAAAGAATAAAGATAATTATTAATTATTTTCACATGTTTTTTATAATATTCAATCCCAATTTCATATTCTCTAAGCCGTTTCTTCATTTCTTTTGGCTCAAAAAGTGAAAGAGATAATAATATAAATGGGGGAAAAGATAATCTTCAGATTTTTATCGGATTATTTCTTGACTGGTTCAAAATCACTGTTTTGGAATTATATATGTTCATTTCCGTTAATACGAATTAATAAATAATAATTAATAACTAATTGTTACAAGCTAGTGAGAGCCGTGGAAGCATGCCGAAGTTGACACCGTTTGACGAGGAGCTTCACCACAGCCAGGTTAGTTTGGCGAAAGGAATAGTCTTGTAGCCGCTGGATTGTTCGTGAAGCACCGCGTTGCTTCGCATGCTTTTGGGCGCGAACTCGGTCGGCTATATAAGGGAGGGGTAGTTCCGGCAGTTAATTAGAGAGTTTCCTCTCGGAAGAGAAGCGTCTCACTGAACTAGCGGATTACTTTTCTCCCTTGTTATTAGTGAGCTGTGTTTGCGTTTGCTGTTAACTCTGTATTATTGAGTTCACTGGGATTTACTGTTTACTGTGCTATACGATAGCTGTTTTGCAAACCGTGTTTATTACGCGTAAGACTTGCATTTACGCTGTAAGTGACTGTTGACTGCTGGATTGTGTTTATCTGAAGTTTTACTTTATCAAGTCATCCTGTATATACCTGTAAATAAATTTGTTTTTGCTGTCCTCAAGTAAAGTCCGCTCAATCCGAAACCACTACGCTAAAACCGTAAACGTAAAGAAATAAATAAAAACAAATAACTAATAAACCAAAAAATAACAAATAACTAAAACTAATAACATCTCGAGTAAGGGGGGTCTGGTGCACATTGAATCCGTCCAGACCTAAAGTCCTCCCTCCGGTGTGGCGTGGTGTTGGAGAGGGGGTGTCAGCATATTTGTCATCCTTATCTTCTGACCATGTTTCAAAATGTTGAGGTTCATCTCAAAATATCGCTTGGGTTGCTTTAAAACGAGACGTTAATATAACTAAATTAATATTATAACTAGTCATGGTGTAAGTGTTACAAGTAAACAAGTGAGCTGTTACAATTGTTTATTACCAGTTTATTTATTATAAACATCCCTTAACAGTAAAAAATGTTCTGAGAAAACTCTCTCGCTCAACAATTCCCTGTTTTTCCCTATCCCTATTTTTTTTAATCTGCCATGAAAGGGCATCCTAAGAAATAGAGCCTTGGCGGAGTTATCGTCAAGATTTAAAAATTTTCATGTCCTTCACTCTTATCGCCAAGTGGTTACCAAAGCTAGTCATCACTAAACTAACATCCCTTCAACATTTGTTATGGCTCTCTGTAACATTTTCCCTTATTATTAATATCCTCATGTGCAAAGGATAACATTAAAAATTGACAGCCAAATTCCTGACGTTGGGGTAGCGATTCTCCCTAGATGTCTGGGCTTCCCGTGTTCGAGTCCCAGTACGGTCATGTTTGTTCTATGTGTGAATGTGCCCCTCTGTAAAAAGGGGTTGTGACCCAAGAAGCAGCTAAGTCGTACCCTTGAGCTTCATTGGTACGGCTGAAAAAACAACAGACGCTTATTTGACTTACAACTCTGAAGATAACTTTGTAATGTGGCATAAGTTGGAACAAAACATTTGTAACATCTCATTTGAAGATGAAAAAAATAGTTTGAAGAATGAAAATTCATTTGTAAGATTGTTTCAATCAATAAGTTTGTATACCATCTAGAAGTCCTTTTAGTCATATATTGTAAAATATTCTTAATATTCTAATATTTTAAATATAAAATTTCCACTCTTTTTTTACTTAAATTAACCATGCTATCTAGCTTTAAATTACCTACGTTTAATTTAAGTAAAAGTGGGTTCGGTAACCTCAGTTTTTAATTGGCGTATCTTCATAAAAACAGTCTTTGAAATAATCTAAACTTATTTAAAATTATGAATTGTTAATTTATTAAGTTACTATAAATAAATTATAAATTTATAGTAAGTTTAATACATTTTAAATTAAAATACATATATCGATATCTGTTTCAGTCTGGAAAGAAAGAAACAATTTTATTTAACACATTAGAATAATATGAACATTTTATTAAATATGATTAATATGGTGTGAAAATTTTATAGGATGTGATTAATAGAATATGGGGATGCACAGGATATCTATGGGGATGCACAGGATGTGATTAATAGAATATGGGGATATCTATGAAAGGGTATAAAAGTATATCTATATTGATGTAAAATTTGATAATAATCTACATTTTAGGTGCTAAAATTATGTACTAAATTTTATCTATCTAGCTCTACCTGTTTCTTAGTTATCATTTTCACTTGTATTCAGAAAGCAGGAAAGACAAATTTTCTCTGGGAGGATTTCGTTCAAAAATTAAATTTAAAATTTTATGTTAAATCCATATATTAAATTTCATTCATCCAGCTTAAAACGTTGTTGGTATATTGTATTCCCATACAGACAAATTTGATTTTAAAAATGTGTTTTTTAAAACTAATTGTAAGTTTTTGCTATTCTATTTTCAATCGCTACCAAGTTCACATTCTGGCCTACATAACCTTTAATTCAAACTCTCAATTTTTTTCTCGTTTTATTTAAGATTTTTATTCTCATTTTCAACACAATTTTCACACATCACTTATTTATCTTTCTTCGTCAACTCAAGATTATTTCTCAGTGATGTAGTTAATAGTAACCTAATAATCTGGAGAAAATTCCAATTTTAATGATATCTAAGTAATATAATTCATTTGAAATCATTTCAGAAACTTCAAGCCAAAGATATTTCATCATGAGAGGAAATTTTTTGCCAAAGAAAATTAAATCATACCTGTAAATTCAATGGTTAGATATAAAAGATTAAATATTTCCCCTAATTTTAATGATTTTAAAAGATACACAAATTGTGGCAGTTACAAGAAAATATTTTATCTACTATTAATTAAGTATCATTATCATTATTAAACTTTTTGATTAATTTAATTGCTTAACTTCTTAAAAGAGAAGAAAAGAAATTAACCAATGGTTTCTAGAATTGTAAATTTTTAATTACGTAATACTAATAGCCTCCTCTACGATATAGTTAATGGAAAATTCTTCTTGTAATGACTTCTAAGCAATATAGATTTATTGACTATCATCTCAATATTCTTTCTCTGTGATTTAGTTAATAGTAGCTGTTAAGAGTTAAGACGAACCTCTAATTTCAATGACTTCAAAGGGATAAAATTTTATTAAAAACTATCTCAGAATTATCGAAAGAGTTTCACTTTTCCTTTTCCTTCACTCGATGCATTTATCATTCTATTTTCGTAGCTTATCAATTAAATTTAATAAAATTTCGAGCATTTATTTGAGTAATTTGATCCAAAGTATTCAGCAGCTACTGAAATTTGTTGCTTCAATTATTTTTCTTAATTTTACTTTGACGTGAATAAGTATACATTCTGAAACAGAATTTCTTTTATTCGAGTGTTAAAATTACTAATTACGATACTTAAAGAATGAAAAGTATTAGTTGCTATCAATAGATAAAGCTTATTTAATTGAAGTTTGAATTCGTACACAGTAGAAAGGTTGTTTAAGAATTTTATTTACGTCTATAATTATACATGCTTTTGACGCGATAACAAATGCAAAATTGTATTATACAAGGGACACTTATTTTGATACTCTAATACTTACATAAGTTATTGCAATTCACATTCAATATTTTAAATTTGTTACTTATTGTACAGCGATCTAAATTGTAAAACTCTTTCCCTTTAAATTTAAACCCTTAAATAATTTAAATTAAATTCAAATACATGCATCAAAAGGATACAATTAAAATTCCATTTAACTATGTTTAAATAGTATATTTTTTATTTATGTCCCATCAAATTAACAAATTTCTTTAAATTAAATTAATTTCAAATGTTTTCATCCAAAGGATACAATTAAAATTTTATATAATGATGGGTAAATAGTATTTTTTGCTCAAATAAATAAATCCCTTTGAAATAAATTAAGCAAAAGATTTCATCAAAAGGTTACAGTTAAAATTCCATTTAACAATGCTTAAATAATATTTTTTACTTACTATCTCTTCAAGTAAATAAATTCCTTTGAAATAAATTGAATTCTAATGATTTTATCAAAAGATTATAATTAAAATTTTATTTCAAAATGCTTAAATGGTATTTTTTACTTACAATTCCTTCAAATAAATAAATCTTTTTGAATTAAATGGAATTCAAATGATTTTTTAAAAATGTTTCAATTAAAATTACATTTAACAATGTTTAAATGGTATTTTTCACTTACAATCTTTCCAAATAAATAAATCTTTTTGAAATAAATTGAATGCAAAGGATTTTATAAAAAGATTTCAATTAAAATTCCATTTAACTATGTTTAAATGGCATTTTTTACTTACAATCTCTTCAAATAAATTTAATTCAAATGATTGTATCAAATGGTTACAATTAAAATTCTATTTAATGATGTTTAAATAGTATTTTTTAACATACATAATCTGTTAAAATTTACCTTTAGTAAATTTTTTGTAGCCTGGAAATTTAAATGTCTAAAGATTGAGTCTGTTTTCGGATATATTTTTAGGAATTAATTTAAAATCACAGAACAGAAATAAATGAAAAAAATTCAAACGATTGTAAAAAAAATTTGTCCATATATTTTATTTCTGAAAAATATTTCATTGAAAGAAAAAATATCGCTTGGTCCTAATAATTATTTCCCAAATTATTGCATGATTTTAAAAAAAAGTATGAAAACTAAAAAATTAGGCCAAGTAATGTAAGAAAAAGCCTTGCTGTTTTAACGCATACTTATAGAATTCGAAAATAAAGACAAAAACCTTCAAAAAAATTGCTTTTCCTTTTTTGGAATTTTTAGCATTGTCTTCAATAATATAAAGAATTATGAATATTTTTGCAGGGTTATAATAACAAATGTTATCTGCAAGCTCCCTAGATGGTATTTCTCGTGCTTATTTTGCTGTTGCATCTAGAAACACAGCTTAAGGATTTTTACAGAAAGTACTTGAATTTATTGTGGTATTACCTTTTCAAATGATGTTAAATCTTATTATATTTTCTTTCATGCATCATATTTATCGATGTGATTCATCTACTGAAATTCAAAAGAAAAAAAAGTCGGCTTTCGATGCTTTTGTACGCATTATCCACACAGAATACAGTATTTTTCATGACAGAATTTATTGAGAACATTTATTAAAATTGGCAAATAATTAAAAAGTTTAAAGAAAAATTCGAAACATTCTTCTCATATCTTTTTAAAATCTTTCTTATTAACAACTATCATTGTGGCTTAAAATTTTATAAATAAATGTTAAAAAATTTAGCGAAGTACATATGGAGTCTTTTAATTCGGTTTAACTTTTATTTGTTTCATTTAAATTAAATTTTAAAAGTTGAGTTAAATTAAAATTAATTTCTTGTTATTATTCTTGAAGCAAGTATTTAATGCTTAAACTTATTTTATGTTCTAATGATTTACTTTTTTAATTTTCAATAACTGTTTGTTTACAATTGTTTAAAATTTTTGTATATTTTTTACTATTTTTTTAATTAGTTTTCAAAATTTATCCTTTTTTGCTCCTTTATTTTATTTTTATGTGCAACAATATTTTTGTTATGTGCGTAATATTTTGTTATTATGCCTAAGAATGTTTTTCATGACATCATCATACAATCTTTACAAAATAAATCCAAAAATGTTTTTGTTATGTGCATTGTATTTTGTTATTATGCCAAAAAACTCTTTCCATGACATCATCATACAATCGTTTCTAAATATGTCCAACAATGTTTTTCTTATGTGAATAGTATTTTGTTATTACGCCAAAGAACACTTTCCATGACATCATCATACAATCGTTACTAAATAAATCCAACAATGTTTTTATTGTGTGAACAGTATTTTGTTTTTATGGCAAAGAACGCTTTTCATGACATCATCATACAATCGTTACTAAATATGTCCAACAATGTTTTTGTTATGTAAATAGTATTTTGTTATTAAGCCAAAGAACGCTTTTCATGACATTATCATACACTCGTTACTAAATATGTCCAAAAATGTTTTTGTTATGTTAATAGTATTTTGTTATTATGCCAAAGAACGCTTTTCATGACATTATCATACAATCGTTACTAAATGTGTCCAAAAATGTTTTTGTTATGTGCATTGTATTTTGTTATTATGCCAAAAAACACTTTCCATGACATCACCATACAATCGTTATAAAATATGTCCAACAATGTTTTTCTTATGTGAGTAGTATTTTGTTATGCGAAAGAACGATTTTCATGACATCACCATACAATCGTTATAAAATATGTCCAACAATGTTTTTCTTATGTGAGTAGTATTTTGTTATGCCAAAGAACGCTTTTCATGACATCATCATACAATCGTAACTAAATTTGAACTTTTGGAGAGAATTTAGCAATTTTACTGAGATATTGTTGAGTTGTTTGGCGATTAAATATTAATAGAATCCGAAAGTCGAATTTGTGTTGAGACCAGATTTTCTCAATCGATTAATTCAAAAATATGATACTAAACAACACTTGTTATCACAAATTTCCCTACAAAATTTGGTATATTTGAGTATTTTGTTTGTTTATTTTTGAAAGTACAGATTGACAGACAGTCAATCCATTGTTGAATCTGACTCAAACTTTCAAAAGTGTTCAGAGTATAGATGTTGAATTTGTTTCCTTAATTTTATCCATCAAGCTGTTTTTATTTTGTAATTATCACATTAAATTATATTTAAACTAGACGGACAGAATTAAATAGAAATTAAATAGAAATTAAATAGAATTAAATAGAAATTAAATAGAA
>JAOUZG010030080.1:535284-548139 GCA_026289955.1 Argiope argentata | reverse complement strand
AGAAATTAAATAGAAATTAAATAGAATTAAATAGAAATTAAATAGAATTAAATAGAAATTAAATAGAAATTAAATAGAAATTAAATAGAATTCATAGAATTAAATAGAATTCATACAATTAAATAGAAATTAAATAGAATTAAATGGAAATTAAATAGAATTAAATAGAAATTGTTGAATTATTTAAGTATAATATACTCAAAATTTGTTAAAAATTTCAGAATATCATGTAATTATTATAGATCAAATTTCTAACGTGTAGCTCAAGTCATTTTTGAATTCTCTTTAACAAGTCAGACAGGCATTTTCTAAAAAAGTATTTTTCCAATGAGATGAAACGAAATTCGTCAGAATATCGAATTTTTCGACGTTTACTATACTTTCTCTATACAACGCATGCCACAAGGTAAAAAGCACATTCTTTCTAGAACATTGGATGAAATTCGCAATTCAAAGCAGAGTTTTTTTATTTTCGACTATATTATACATTTGTTTTTAATGCGACTCAGATTCTTATATATCAGTCTTCAATGCAAAAAGAGCATTAACTTCGGTAATTTTTTAATGTGTGCAAAAGAATGAATACATAATACATTTTCCAAATTAATGAAATTACAGAATTAAAAAAATTGGCTGAACTTTTATTAATTTCTGGAATTTGTCAATTAAGTTTCAAGTGCCATTGTATTCATTGAATACATGACTTAAACAATGACAATCATCGTATTATTGAGGTTATCAAAGTGTTAAAAGTAGTCAAAGTTAATTAAAAATCTTTCAACATCAATATCAATCAGATAACATAAAATGCTGAACGATATTTCTTATTTTTTTTTTCAAAACGATTTTTCTAAAAAAATATTTTTATATAGTCTATATAATTTTTTATTTGTTTAATAGATTATTTCTAATTTAATTACTTCTAACATTCGTTTATTTCATTGAAAAGTAACTTAACTGGATAAAATGTAACCTTTAATACTCATTATATTCAAACTAAATTGATAATTCTAATTATCTCAACAATTTACAAATTAATGTAATTCTTTTACTATCATTTAATCCAGCGTGAAACTTTATTTCACTTTCCGCAAATTTCAATATGTAAAATGATTTATTTATTTATTTTTAATCATGTTTCTGTATTTTACATGTATATAAATTCCCTAAATCGTTTTTTTTTGTAATATTTTATTAAATTTTATGTTAGACAGAATTGGGTAAATTATGAGTTTTTGTCTGATTGTCTTTGATTGTAATTTGATTGTAATAATATAAATAATTTATCAGAATAAAGGTGAAATAATGAGAAATAATGTTTATATCAGAATAAATGCGAAATAATGATAGATAATGTTTATATCAGGATAAATGTCAAATATAGAGAAATAATGTTTATATCAGAATAAATACCAAATAATGAGAAATTATGTTTATATCAGGATAAATGCGAAGTAAAGAGATATAATTTTTATATCAAAATAAATGTGAAATAACGAGAAATAATGTTTATATCAGAATAAATATGAAATAATGAGAAATAATAACTATATCAGAATAAATGCTTTTCAAAGTAAAATGAATGTATTTCATATTCCATTAATGATATATTATTTATATTCCTCTAAATAATGAAATATTTTGCCATTTAAAGGGAAGAAAATATTGAATTTAATTGCAAACCATAAAATTACACAATAGATTTCACGTTTATTTATCTGCATTAATCTTTAATCTCCTTAAATAAAACCTAATTCTATCTCATACTTCGACTTGGACTCAACATTTGTAAGCGACCCTTTCCACAAGGGAAATAACTTTTTGTTTAAATCTTGAAACGTTACAGTGGATTCAGACATAAAACAAGAAAAAAAAAGTTTCCAGACATGGCATACAGAATAAAATCTCTTTCACCAGCTGATATCACAGAAAATATTCTGTTTATTCTGAAATAAATCGTCTGAGAAAAGAGCAAAATGAAATCTTCTAATCAAATCTTTTCTGACTACGTGAAAGGTTTCGTGATTCTGAACGGAATTCTTGCGGTAAGAACTCTTTTCACTTTCCTCAATTCTCCTTTTTCCTAACGGGATTAAAAAGGGGAAAATGCTTTGGAAAAAATCCCTTCTGGTGTTTTTGTTCAGGTTGTGTGTGCAGACGCCAAACATCGACTTAGTGGATCGGAATAAAATGATCTTTTTCTTGAATACTTCGCTGGAACTGGATTTGATATAGCAAGAAAAAAATATCGAAGAGACTAAAAGAAACAATTGAGGAAAATATTTAAATCTTAGGCAAGATAATTTTCAGAAATATTTAATTAACATTGTTATTTTTTTTACTTACCAAACAATTTCAGAAATAATTTGATAGAAGCTATATGAAATTAAAAAGTTTAGCAATAATAAAACAAAGTGTTTGCAATATATAATAATTTTGCATTAATCATTTAAAAATTTGATATGTATTAGGGAAATATTTAATAATGTGAAGTCATTAGCCAATTTAGCTAATGGGTGATTAAAGTATTTATTATTTATTAAAACCTATTTGTATTGATTTTTCAACTCGTTAAGTTAGTTTATTGTTACATTTTCTAATACTATAAAGTTTCTAAAAATCGTTTCTAGAATTTATTGAAAAACAACAACATTTTTTTAAATTCAATTCCTACTTAGGTCAACAAAGAAAAATTGAATTTTAGTTATTTTTTATTAAATAATCCCATTGGTGTTGTTGTCTCTAGTTCCGCTTTACAACAGAATGAGGGGTGCAGTAGCTTCTGATGGTGTGGACAGTTTAGCATCCGAGAGCAGAAGTCTGACTTCTAGCTTACACACGTCACAAACCCTTTTTTACTAGGAGGACTTCATTCGTGCATTTCATTCATTCATCCATAGATGGTAATTTAGATCTGGAACAGAAAACGACCACATCTATCCTAATATCTCCACTGGTATTCTCACGACATGCACTTTGTCCCCACGACAGATTTAAATTTCACACATGGACATGGAGAGTCTTCGGCTGACAGATTCGAACTCGTAGCCGAAAGGGTGCGAATCCAACTCTCTACCAACAAAGATATTCCGGCCTAGTAACTATAATTACTATAATTAATTTATCAAAATTTTATACTAGCGTTGAATTGTCAACGCCAATTGAGACAACGTAAAATGTATGAAATTTTAAAGCCACTTGAGGTAACGTAATACAGGTCAGAAATTTTTGATTTTCTTCATTCTGTATTATTTTAATACGAAAGTACTCCAAAATCAATTTGAAAAATCGATTAATCAATTTTAAATTCATCAAACATTAAGAAAACAACAGACTAAAACGTTGTGTTTATTATTTCTATTTGGTTCAGAAAAATTCTGTGGAGAATTATACATAAAAATTTTATGATAAATAAAAATATTTTAATTTAAAAATATTTTTACTTATCGTAATTTCTTTATGTATAATTCTCCACAGCATTTTTCTGAGCCAAATAGAAATAATAAACGCAAAGTTTTTGAAGTCAACTGCGAGTGTTAGTTATTGATATCGATTTGAAGCATTTATCATTTATTATAGCCCATTCATATTAATTTTTTACTCGTTAGGTTTCTTTAGTCTTAAATTTTTTCATGTCTTAAAGTTCCTATCAAATCATTTCTGAAATTCTTTAGTAAATAAAAAAACCGAAATGCTGTTTATATATTTCTGATTTTTTTTTGTCCAAAATTAAAATATTTTCCTAAATTGTTATTTCCTTATGTTTCTTCGATATATTTATTTATTTATTATATCCGGGAATAAATGCAGTTCCAACGAATAATTCAAGATAAATATTTAATTCCAGTCTCTATTTCGATGTTTGGAGACTACACCCACAGCCTAGACAAATTAATATTAACTATTAATTATTTATTTCTGAAATATTATCAAGTTATGATGAGACAATGAAATCCATTTTCGTCCATTTTCCATTTAAAATCATAAAGTCTAATTAGATAATGGTTGCTTCTGAAAGCTCAGTGAAAGGCAGATTCAAATTAGCTTCATTATAAATGACAGTTTGTAATGCCTTGAGTATTGACAATCACTAAATAATGAAATATTTAATGATATTCATAGAAATGAAAGATTAAGTGGTGGCAGTTTTAATTAAACCTTTATGAAGCAAGATTTTTAAAAATGAGAGTTGTTCTTGTTTTGATTTGCAAAAGACTTCACAAAATGAAATTTCTCACTTATCAGTAATTATAAAATTTAGAATTCTGTCTGTAATTCTGGGCAATAATTAATGAAGTAAATGAAATAAAATCGAATTATAACCTTCAAAATTGAATATTAACTTAAGAGAATCGTATATTATCGTTATTATTATTATTATTATATATTATTGTTATTATCGATTTATTTATCCAAGCCATGTTTCGATTTAATAATTAAGCATGTGCTAAGATATTTACTGCAAACTAAATGCAACTTTCATAGTAACAAATGCTAGTAAATGATTAAAAAATTAAGAGAATAATATAGTATTTTAAATAAATGTTTAGATATTTACACATATATTTTTATTCCATAATTATGCATTAAATATTTGCCATTTAATTTGAGACCAAATCAGTAGATTAAGTGATCCTTGATTAATATCGTCTGAAATTGTACAGATTGGATATTTAACAATTATATTGACTGAATTTTAAACAATGTTTTTATCTTGATGAATCGATAAATAAATTAATCCTGATGATTTTATTGAATTACTTTAGCAGTATATTTATATAATTGATAATTTTTTTATTACATTGACTATGCTTTAGTGGTTTAAACCACATTATATTTTTTTAATTTTTAGATTTATTTATTTTTTATTTTTTTATTATTAATTCTAGAGTTTATTATAATCATGCCTATTGGATCCAAATTCAATTTGGGAATGGATATACCGAATTGAAATTTTTGACCTTATTAAAGTTTGTTTGAGAACTTACTTTTACTTTTCTTATTGTTTGAGAAGTTATTTTTATTAATGTGAATTTATCCATTCATTAAAAAAAACTGTAGTTTTAAGTGAATTATTATTATTTACTCTTTTTTGCCTACTCACACACTTTAAACCCTTATTTTATAATCAACTGCATAATTCTCTTTTGAACAAATTAACCATGCAGTCAGACTGTTTTTCTGAGCTCGTCAGATTTCATTATTTATCTAATAATTTAATCACTGATGAGATATATTTTAATAAAAACATAGGAATAGCTTCCAATTTTCAAACATCATTCTATCGAATGTTTTTCAAGCAATATCAAGAATATCATTCTGCATTTCTATGATAAAGAATTAACAATTGAAACTGCGAAGAAACAAGTAATATTTTTTTAAAATTAAATCAATTCCTACTTAAGTCAACAAAATGTTTCTTCGCAAGAATTGAACTTTTTTTCTTCACCTTCAAGTGCAAAATACTGAAATATTTTTTCATTTTATCGATTGAGCTATCACCTCTTGATTGAAATTTTCATTACAAACTACGAAAATTCTAATTAAAGATTAAAAGTTAATTAATATTTGAAAAAGCTGTATTAACATCGAGTATCATCCACTACAAATTATTAAAAAAAATTGAACTTGAGTGGATGAATAAAAAGTATTTTATTAAAGATTGAAAATTTGAAAAAGATATACAAATATATATAGGGAGAGTGTCAACTAATAGTATCAATTGAAAAAAGAATTTTGAAAATATTGATAGTAAAGAATGGGAATTCTTCTCTGTTGACAAGATAAGCAACGTATATGTAATAAATTAATATTCATATATGAATCCTTGAATAATGCATTACACTATATGGTTTAATACAATATAATGTACTGTTTGAACGAAATCAATAAAATTATTTATTACAATAAATATACGAAAATGGGTAATACAAAAATTATTTAATGTTTGCATGATATAAAATTCATAAACAAAAAAAAAACGATATACAGATTGAAACTAAAAAAAGCATTTTTGTTGTTGTTGTTACTTACATTATGAATACATACTTAATATTCTGATCTTATCTAATGTATAACATATTTCAACTGTTACTTTTATTCAATTTGTAGACATGCCCCATTGGTATTTTTTTATGTAACTCATTTCCAAATGTATTTCACATGAATAGTAAATTTGTTTTCTTTCTATTAGACAGTTACAGATACAGTTGACTTAAAACAGGGAGTGTTGTATGATAATGAATAGAAAATATTAAACATTTTTTACTCTTTACAAGAGTTGGAAAATATTCCCTGAGTTATATTTACGTTTGCAATTCAAAATTTTACGTGAATGGCATTATTGTTACTACTTTTTTTAGTATAGTTAGAGGGGTAACGCTATTGTAATTTTTCGGAAAATAAACTATGTCGATTTTAAATAATGGTTCTTAGATTCTTGCTTTTGTTAAGAATATCCATTTTATTGCGTAGAATATGGAATTGAAAAAAAGTGAGTGACATTAACAATCAGATTAAACAAAACGTGAACTTTATTTTGAGACAGGTAAAGTATGAGTTTTTTGTGACTTTTAAATAAACGACGTTTTCAATTGCATGTAAACAAGTATTATACTTCTGATTAACCTCTTCGTCGACCCTAACGCATCTAGCTCGTTCAAGTGAAACTTCTGCAAGGCGGTAGTATTCTTTGACATTTTAAAACTTTAAACGCTTTGTAAATGTTTACTTGCTTGAGATTTTATTTTTGTTCATTCTAATGCGGCGAAAAACAGAAGTAAAAAAGAAATTTCGTGTACAGGAGAAGACAGCAAACGGGTTAATGCAAATGCAATATTTATTTGTATTAGGTTCAGAAAAAATTAAATGAAATTATAATTTTTACAAAACATGGAAGTTACCGATGTTAAATACTATGAAATAAACCCAAAACAATCAATACTGTTGACGATCAAAATATCTATTTCATAATGAAAAATTCTTCTTTGTTTGACAGAAAAAAATACTTTTATTTTTGTATATTTTTTTAATGTGCCTTACTTTAACGAACCGAAATTTACTTAAAGTGTTTCTTTCTAAGTTCATCAAATTGTAAAAAATAGAATATTTATTTTAAAAAGGTGAGTTTTCATTAATTATTTAAAACTATCAGAATCTATTTGCTTTAGTAAGTGCAATTGAAATTTTGTTTCATCAAAAAGGAGAATTTAAAAGTGTTGAATACTTAATTATTAATTTATGACTTCACTAATTTATTAATTTTATGACATCCAAAGAATGTAGCAAGCATTACAATTGCGAAAGCATTGACTTCTTTCTGAATGTGAAATTTGTTATTATTCCTTTTATTAGCTTTATTTGCATATGCTGACAAACGGCAACATTTATTTCAGAAAACTGTGCATTTTTTATTTCACATTGCGTCGGGTAATATTAGTTTAAAAAACTTTCCTTACATCGATTTATCCTTCCTCTTGTAATAATAACAATGCCGATTCCTTGTTTTACATTCCGGAAACAACTTCCAGTGTTCGATTTTGGATGTTTTCTTCACATTCTAGGATACAAACAAAACAGAAACATTCAATGTTTGTTCTTCCAATACAGCTCTCACCAAGTTGTGTGTTTCACTTTCAGGATTCTTCATCGGAATCCGTTCTTAACTCAATTAAGGTGTTCGCTTAAGGTTTTTCTCTTGGAGAAGCAGAACGCGTTCAATTCTTTGCTTAGAACCTTTCCTCTCGGAGACAATTTAGTTTTAGGGTGAATATATATATATATATATTTATCCTCAAGAAAATATTATGCATAAATAAAACTGAAACACCGGTTATTTTAATGAGAAAAAGAAATCTAAACAATTGAATATATTAAAATTCAAATATTCCAAATTTACACACAAGTATACCAGAAAGTATATTTTACAAGTTTTGAATGGTTCTTAACTATTAATTCTGTAGTTAACGCTTCATTATTTCTTTAAAAACTTGTTATTCTTTATCTATTAAAATGTTTTATTACTATTAATTATATTGCTGTAAACAAGCAATAGTTAAATTTCCGAACATATGGACATTAACTTTTATTGCGATTTGGATTGTGAGATTTCAAATAAAATAATATTTTTTACTAAAAAGTTAAAAGAGATTTGTCTGTAGAGACGCTCCTTTCGGCTTAAATCTGCTGCTGTATCAGCAGGGGGCTTGTCAATGGCAAGTGACATAAGTAACGACAACAACTGGATTTGTCTGCACTATGAGTATAATCTCTTATTTAAGATACTAAGCATATTTTATTTTTATTTATCATTTAAAATATTTATAGATCTTTTAAATATGTGTGTGTTTGTGTCTCTTTTTGGGGTTTATTGGTAAAAGAGGCGTAACATCAATAAATTTAGATTGAAAATTTCTTTAGAAACAAAATGCACATGATTCCGCCTTAATATATAATGAAATATAAGTACGCTCTTTGTACCCATGAAAGTATTAGAATGTATGGTAGGCATAGAGAGCTAGATATACCTTTATATTCGACAAAGAGCCGAAATCACGCCCACCATAGTTCCTGATATTCGTATTCGCTTCTACCATATACAGCGAAATCACGTGGTATTGGCACAATTAACAACTGGCTCCACTCAAAAATATCACATGATTAACTGAAATTTTAACATGTACTGTTTAGATATTAAGACGATTGTTTATCGAAAGTAGAAAAAGTTACATTATTTGAAAAAGGTAATCAAACCAGAAAACAATTCATTAGTGTCGTTATAAAGGATTTGTCTAAAAGTAGAATTAAAAAATAATATTTAAATTTCATTTGCCGTTAAAAAATTTTAAGTAAAGTTTTTCTTTTTCTCTTTTGACACCATTTTGCCATCAAGGACAATACAAATAATAGGATATAATAAAAATTTTCATTAACTATGCCAAACAATATTGGCAAAACAGATAAAACGTTATGGGCTAAATCATAAAGCGATTAAATCACAATAATTATATTTTTTGATAAAATAGAAATATGAATTTATATAAGTATTTTTTGAAATTTATTTTAATTTAGTTGTGAAATAAACCAAATAAATATTTAAAAAAGAACTATTAAAAAAATCAGCTATCGCAAATTTTAAGTTATCAACTAAGAGCATTATTATTTTTAAGTCATCGTTTATCTGAATTAATTTAAATCATTAAGCAGTTTTAACCGGTTTGAAACAATCATGTAACTAGTAGATGTCGCGTGCGTTGATATTTAAATTGATTTTTTAAATCTTTAATAGTCAGGCACCAAATCTTTTGCCATAAAGCATTTTTTTTTGGAAAATACGTTTTAAATTGGTTTGAAATGGCCATGAGACTATTTTTGTACAATCTGTAATTTTTAGAAAGGTATTGCTTTCTCCCTTCATCTAAAAATTTTCTGAGCTTCAAAACTTTGTTTTGCTAGCTAAAAAATTAAAAATAAAGGTTTTAAATAACATTCATAAAAATATGTTTATTAAAGAAAAAATCGTTTGCTTTTTACTTTTAATAATATTTTAATTAAAATAAAAATATTATCAGTTATAGAATGTCTGATAAGGAATCGTTTGCTAAATGTCTACCAACAGATTTAGATCGTGATATTAACGAGCAATTCCTTGTCTAGAATTTTTTTGATATATCACAAAACCTCATCAGCAAAACATGATGTTCTCACATGATAAAAAGAAATATCAGTTAAACTAATACAAAATCGATAAATTTCTTGTTTCTCAAATGGAATTTCATCGAATAGAATTTTTGCAGAATTCCTTTAAAAACATATCTTCTTCGTTTTCTTCAAGAATTCAATTTAGTTATTGGCTAGATATTCTTTAAGAGTATATCGCCTTCTACTTTTAATGTGTGTGTGGACAAAGACTTATGCATTCAAAGATAGAAAATATCCATGAAACATTCAAGGATGCTTTTTTCTCGTCTTTTGCAAATACAGGAATAGTGCCGACAAAAACCGAAAGCCGGTATATGTTTCTTTTTTTTAAAGTGCTCTGGTACATTTTATTTTATACTTCAACCAAAAATCGGAATTTCTCACGATGAATGGCTGGGTGTTACTCTTTTACCAAACCTTTATTCTGAAAAATTGCATCCCAGTTTTTGAGCATTAAAAGTAGAAAAGATGAACGAAACAGAGATAATTCAATTTACTTATTTAACTTAAGGTTTTTTACTTCAATTTTTTATACATAGGAAAAAAACAGTAAATCTTTTTTTCTAATTATATTGATACATATAATTTTTTTTGGTTTAAATAAAGATTTGATTACATCAGATTCTTTCAAAAATGGAATTATTAATGTAATAGAAATTTTTTCAATATTAGATTAAGTTTTTTTGTTCATTTATTGTGCCTATCTTGAATGAAAAAAACATAGCAGACTTGTCTATTCGATAAAATTATTTAACAATTGAAGAAAACAATTTATATTTATATTTCATTCTTTATTTATAATTCGAATATTTGATCCGCTGTTAAAACATTCAAAATTTGTGAAAATTTATTATTTAAAAAAAACCTCAAATATAGTTCCTTGAGAAAAAAAATGTTGATAAATATTTCTAAAATAAAAAACTCTGAAACTCAAACAGAAAATATATGGTTTATCTATTTAATACTTCCATTTATATTTATACTTCCTAGACTTTTAATCGGTTTAAAATTATTCTATATCAACAAATGTTCCAAGTGCAAATTATTTGTAGATTTTATCTCGTCTACAATTGCCTTAGAATAAAACTTCTATCAACATTCGATAAATTATTCAATTCTAGAAAATTTTCTCAAGTCGAAAACATTTTCCATTCCATTTGAATGAGGACTCATTCAACTGACATTATGCTTAAACTTTCAATTTGTTGATTTAATAGAATTTGTAATTAATTCCAAATAATTTTTTATGAATACATCATTATTTGTAGTTTAGTTTAAACTCCTTTTCAAAATATTATAGCAACATGGATTTTATAATGCCATTTTAAATTTTAAAATATAATAATTATCACAAATATACTGCTATTTCACTTTAATTTAATTTTCTGCATGCATTTCTAGAAAAAAGCTCTAAAATGAATGAAATAATTATTTCCATTGAATACAAATCCACTCTGTACTTCAGATTTCAATATCAACAAATGAAAGTTGAGAAAACAGCATATTTAGTACCCTTTCTAGAAATATCAGTTGCTTGTTTACAAATTTCATGAAAAGAAAACGTATTTAACAATGATGCGAAGTATAAGTGATATATATCTTTGATAATCAAATCAGAATGTCTGGATAAAAGAGACAAGAAAGATGGAAGTGAAATTATTGTATTTAATTTTTCGTTTTGCAGCTGAATTAAATTTCTTTACAAAAAAAAGTTAAAACGATAATATAAAAAGTAATTATCTTCTAACTGAATTTATAATATCTTGAGAATTGTTCACCAAATCATTTTTATTTGCTTTTTTCGAAAAATTTATTTATGTGATCGAATATATTTTCTCTTTAATACAAGAATAACCTATATTTTATTTGGAAATTGCTTAGATAGTTGATTCTATAAAATATTTCTTTCATTTCTAATTATACCTTACTAGAAAATTCTTCAGAAATGTGATCGAAAAGATTCCATAAACTTGTACAAATAAATTATCGTAAAAACTTAAGACGACGATTAAATTGACAATTAATGTAATTAATCAAACTTATAAGACATGCTTTTCCTGATAAAATATTTGCGATTATATTTCTCTTTTTAAGACATTTTATTCTTTCTTTAGATTTGAAAATAGCCAGATTAAAAAGATAAATGTAAAAGCATATATCTTCATAGAAAATATAAACATTTATACTTTTAATGAGTCTTATTATCTACGTCTCATGATATTTTTGAGCTAATAGGGACTATAATATAATAAATTTAAATTTATAAGATAAATTTATTCTATTCGAATATTGAATGCTCCCTTGTTTTTTCATGGGAAATGAAGATATATTTTTTAAAAATTCCAACCAACCCTTACTTGGCAGATGGTAAATAGCTTAGCTGACAATTTACAAATTTCTCCAACTGCGATATTTAAGAGTGAACTTTAAAACTAACGAAAAATTCTCATCTGACATTTTGAAGAAAAAAATAACTGACTGAAAAGAATTGAGAAGAGAATGTTGTTATATTTTCACTAGCGAGACTTGATCCATGCATTCTTGAGAATATATTACTCCAGAAAAAGACGCGGAAGCGAACAGTTTAGGGAAAATTCGCAAAGGAAGAAGTGACTTCGAATACCTTTTCGGGTTCGAATTCAATCCAAAGTGCAATTCGATTGGAACGTGCGAAAATGTTTCTTTTTTCTTCTTGTGGATCGAGGGATGGATAAGAACGCGGGATTGTTTGCACTCTTTCTTATTTGGTGAAGATGGAGCTTCTTTCTGATTCCGTGTTTTCTCTTGTAGAACACAGGAAAAGAAATAAATTGAAACGGAATGTGTAATACATAGGGAATTGCTCTTCGCCGATTTGTATAAGACAGTTCGAAAATTGTTTCAGCAAAGGAAATGTGCAGGTATCAGTCTAATGTCTTTTTTTTCATTTCTACTTGAATCCTTTATTTAAACATGTTTTAAAATAAGTAATAATCAAATATTTAAAAATTCCTTTGAAATTAATTCAATAAATATTAGTGTTTTTTTATAAACAGATATCAATACATTATTATTAATACAGGAAAAGAAGTAAATTGAAACGGAATGTGTAATGCATAGGGAATTGAACCTCGCCGATTTGTATAAGACAGTTCGAAAATTGTTTCAGCAAAGGAA
>JAOUZG010030080.1:521738-535274 GCA_026289955.1 Argiope argentata | reverse complement strand
TGTAATACATAAGGAATTGTTCCTCGCCGATTTGTATAAGACAGTTCGAAGATTGTTTCAGCTAAGAATATGTGCAGGTTTCAGTCTAATGTCTTTTTTTTCCACTTGTATCCTTTATTTCAATATGTTTTGTAATAAGTAATAATCAAATACTTAAAAATTCCTTTGAAATGCATTCAATAAATATTAGTGTTTTTATAAACAGATATCAATACATTATTATTAACACAAGAAAAGAAGTAAATTGAAACGGAATGTGTAATACATAGGGAATTGTTCCTCGCCGATTTGTATAAGACTGCTCGAAATTGTTTCAGCAAAGGAAGTATGCAGGTTTCAGTCTAATGTCTTTTTTTTTTTTTTCATTTCTACTTGAATCCTTTATTTACACATGTTTTTTAATAAGTAATACTTCAATATTTAAAAATTCCTTTGAAATGCATTGAATAAATATTAGTGTTTTTTATAAACAGATATCAATGCATTATTATTAAAATAGGAAAAGAAATAATTTGAAATGGAATGCGTAATAAATAGTTAATTGTTTCTCGCCGATTTGTATAAGACAGTTCGAAAATTGTTTCAGCAAAGGAAATGTGCAGGTTTCAGTCTAATGTCTTTTTTTTTTTTTTTTCATATCTATTTGAAACCTTTATTTAAACATTTCTTGTAATAAGTAATACTCAAATACTTAAAAATTCCTTTGAAATTCATTCAATAAATATTAGTGCTTTTATAAACAGATATCAATACATTATTATTAACACAGGAAAAGAAGTAAATTGAAACGGAATGTGTAATGCATAGGGAATTGTTTCTCACCGATTTGTATATGAAAATTCGAAAGTTGTTTCAGCTAAAGAAATGTTTGGATTTCTGTCTAATGTCTTTTTTTTTTTCATTTCTACTTAAACCCTTTATTTAAACAGGTTTTGCAATAAGTAATACTCAAATATTTAAAAATTTCTTTGAAATTCATTGAATAAATATTAGTGTTTTTGAAACGGAATAAATGAATAAATGAGTAAAATGAAACAGAATGTGTAATACAAAGGGACTTGTTTCTGGACTATTTGTATAAGAAACTTCGAAAGTTGTTTCAGCTAAAGAAATGTTCGGATTTCTGTCTAATGTCTTTTTTTTTAATTTCTACTTAAACCCTTTATTTAAACATGTTTTGCAATAAGTAATACTAAAATATTTTAAAATGTCTTTGAAATTCATTCAATAAATATTAGTGCTTTTATAAACAAATATCAATACATTATTATTAACACAGGAAAAGAAGTAAATTGAAACGGAATGTGTAATGCATAGGAAATTGTTTCTCACCGATTTGTATATGAAACTTCGAAAGTTGTTTCAGCTGAGGAAATGTGCAGGTTTCAGTCTAATGTCTTTTTTTTTTTCATTTCTACTTGAATCCTTTATTTAAACACATTTTGTAATAAGTATTACTCGAATATATAAAAATTCATTTGAAATGCATTGAATAAATATTAGTGTTTTTTATAAATAAATATCAACACATCATTATTAATATATAGGGAATGTTTCTCGCCTATTTTTATAAGAAACTTCAAAAGCTGTTTCAGCTAAAGAAATGCTCGGATTTCTGTCTAATCTCTTTTCTTTATTTCTAGTTATATCCTTTTTTTAAATTCCCTTTCCTTTATATAAGTTTCATGATAAGTAACAATCATATACATAAAATAATCCTTTGCAATTCATTCAATAAATATTAGTTTTTCTTTTTACAAACAGATATCAATTTATTATTATTTAACACTTATTTTATTTTTATTGTTGTTTCTTATGGCACTTGCCGAGGACAAGATCGCTAAGTTAGTCAGTGATTTTAAACCGAGTGAGCGTCCCTTGTTTTACAGTAGTGCCAACTGTGACCAAGAGTACGACTTTTGCTACTCACTCATCACATTCGCTTGCACAGATCCTTTTTATAAGGAGAGAGTCCATTGTCACACCTTTCAGATAGAACAGAGAAGAAGAACCAGGCTCGAACCCGGAATCACTTTTTATTGCAATAAAATAGGCAATAAACAGAAATGCGCTAGAATCTGATCTCTTTGATCAGATTCTAATCTGATGTTTTTGACTATTGTTTTTGATTATCTTTCAACTTTTCTAATTTTAATTTAAATTGCTTAATCAAGGAAACATTATTCGTGTAAATAAATCCATACTTGGATAATTGAACAAAATAGATACGCTTAAAAAGCAATTAGTTTTGAAAAACTGATGCATATATCTAGTTGTTTATGCTATAAATATCCAAATTTTGAACTCGGATTATTCGTGGACATCATAGAAGAAAAAACTGCAGGCAACTCATAATGTAATTGATTTTCAATTTGTTGAGTTTTTAATGGATGCTCAATTTCCCAGAATATTAATATGACTTATACTCTGATACTTTATTTACTTTAGGAAGTTATTTTTTTTTTCCATATCAAAGGGCAAAACAATATATTTTTTTAAAAAAATTATTTGTAAAAGCAACAAATTTACGATTCACTTCACATAGAATTCTGATGCCTCTGAAGATACTCTGTTTTCTTTTTACTGGATAATTTAATTCCATGTTTCGAGAAAAGAAGTGATTCAGTTTGGAATGCATACTATTTTGGGGGATTTTCAGAATATGATTACTCGAATAAACACTATCTGATATTTGATTTGCTTCAGTTTTATGTTTAAATAAGTAAAATGTTTACTCTGAGAAATATCTCAAACATCGCGAAATGTACATCGAGATTTTTTTAACTTGATATTTACTTTCTTTTCTTTCTTTGGAACAAGACATCGCTTTGAGATTAAAAATTAATTCAAAAAAAGATGCATTGTTTACAACTTGTTATTTGGTGTTTGAAAGGCATTTTAAAATAATTGTATTTTCATCAATACTTTCAAAGGATAGAAAATATTTACATAAAAATAAATCCAAATACTTTTTTTTGTAATGGAAGTACAGTTATAAGTAGAAACAGGTGATCATTCGAATGTGTCATTTATACACATTTGAGGAAAAAATAAAAAAAAAGTTTCAAAATAGGTAGCTCCTTTCTTATTTAATGGCGATTAAATCGTGGTGGTATTGTTTTAGTAAATATTAATATAATTTTTAATAATTACAGGTTTCAGGAAACTATGAGTAAATTTAAAATTTGGAAGAAACTTGTAACATACGAAGTATAATAGGTAGAAAATATTTGTTGTTCTCGTGTTCCACTTTAGAACGAAAGAGGGTATAGCCCCTGAACACCCGAGGGCAGAAGTCTAACTTTCAGTTCACACACGTCACAAACGCTTTTTACTGCGTGGACTTCAATTATGCATTTCATTCATATATCCACAGATCGTAATTTAGATCTCGGACCGAGAACGATCACTTCAGCCCCAGTATTACTCTCGACATGGAAGACTTTGTGAACACAATAGATTTAACGCGCACCAGTTGCCATTCGCTCAGACAGAGTCTTCGGCTGGCGGGTTCGAACTCTCAGCTTCAGGGATGCGTATCCAACGCTCTACCAACCAGGCTATCCTGTCATGTAGCTAAAAAGTACAATTAGAATATTTGTAGAAACATCACAAGTCACACATTGGGGGAAAATTCTAACGGATATTTAATAGCTCCGATAACTGTTTAGATTTTTTTGCTAAATAAAAAAAAACGCTCTGACGTTATCCTAAAAATATATTGCAAATGTTTGTCTTATGCTTTTTAAATTTGTAATATTCTGAAAAGAATAGATGAAAATCAATAAGAATTTATATTAAATTTTAGATTTCTGTCTCGCTGGATAGCATTGTAAGTCAAATGAAGTGACAAAAAAAACCATTGTGACAATTAAGGCATTGAAAATTATCAGCATCTATTGTCACAATTAAGGCATTGAAAAACACGAAGCTGGGGAAATCGAATCATCGCACTCCTATCCCAAATAAAATTTAGCCTAAAGATTGTTTTTGCTTATATTCTTCACCATAAATAGTTTTTTTAATGGTGAAGAAGTAATCAAAAACAACTATTATAATTCGTCCTGATGCACATGGAAAGCTCTGTATAACAGTATTTCGCAAAACATTAGCTGTAATTGTAGTTGAGTCTTTATGGCTTCAACTTCATACACCAAACGCTAATTACTACCAGTATCAATGCGTCCACCATTTGCAAATTCTCGTAGAAAAAAATGACAATTTCATAAGAGCTCAGAAGATACTTCCAAAATCTTCTCTCGCTAGCATAAATACCCCGATCTACACTCGAATGGCGCATGAGATAGAAGGTCGACTACTCTGAAGAAATGCCACCCCAATTTCGGGGCTTTTTCTGTAGTTGTAGGCGTTTAGCCCGGACAGTTTTAACTTACAAAGGACCTCGTGACGTTTCTTCCGTGGAATCAGATCTCGGACCTGAAAAACTACGGCTCAAGAGC
The DNA here is from genome assembly GCA_026289955.1 of Argiope argentata. Classification (NCBI taxonomy): domain Eukaryota; kingdom Metazoa; phylum Arthropoda; class Arachnida; order Araneae; family Araneidae; genus Argiope; species Argiope argentata. Next base: position 530,814 of record JAOUZG010030080.1, on the reverse strand, counting down.
TACGACCTCGCCCGCTGGTGATGTTTGATGTGGAGAAGGAGGTACCAGCTCTGCTGTCGTCCTTGTCATCTGACCATTGCTCAAAATTACGTGGTCTGTACCATGATATTCCTAGTGGGTTTTTACAAAGGGATGTTAATATAACTAAACTAAACTGGTTTAAGACAGTCCTTCTACATATTTTGAACTTTGGGAATATTTCCCTCGTTACCTTTTTTAATTCCACAAAAAGTTATCTTTGATCTTGCTGTATTAATTGTTTGAAACCGTAGGTCTTCTTTTTGGTCAATTGTCTATTGGGATTTGTAATGAAGTTTGAAACAGTTAACAGGCAAATATGTAGCTCGCCGTTTAGCTATCATTTTTATAGGAGAGATTATTTGAAATTCATTTAAAAGGGCTTTTAGGCATTCTAAATTAGTATGAAAATGGTAGATTTCAATAAAATTCTAGGTTTTTCCTGAACAAAAACGTTTAGACGGAGCACACAATTTTAAACTTAACATCTTTCAAAACAATAGTTTTGGCAAATGTTCTTTCACCTTTTCTCTCAACAAAAATGTATTAATCACAGTTTGTATCTTTTTTAATTTTTATTATTGGTGAATGATATGAATAGAATGGGTTATAAGGAGCGGACTGTATAGTTTTTTTTAAAATGCTGGTTCACTAAAATACTTAACGTCAATTCGAACACAATACTGTATCGAAATTTAATTGAAATCACTCCCCGTCTTTTCCAATGAATTGAGTGCCCGACAGACACAACACGAAGTATCCATTGGTTCAAAAAACATTAGAAAAAGCCAAAAGAAACACACACAAGAATCACCCTTTCACTAAAAAACAAAACCGACTTTATTCCACAATGGTCACGTAATCACTTTACAACAGCTTTTCGAACATCACAACACAACTAGTCCGCAGCAAAACAACTGCCGAATAGCTAGAATCTTAAAGAATAAAATTAATGATATTTTATCTAAATGAACATGAAGATTTACAAGAAAAAATAAACAAAGAATTACTGAATAAATTAAGACTTAAAATAAACTAGAATAATTTATGAATAAAGTTATTTTTTAAAGCAGTTCCTTAGTATCTGGTGTCACCTTCTGGAGGCAACTTTTAGAGTTATAGTCTTGAGAAACTTGAACAATTTATATATAGATAAAATGAACTCATTTGAAATAGAAAATAGTCACACAACTTAATATATAAATTTAGATATATAACATATTAATACAAAGACTAATTTACAAGACACGACTGTCCTTCTGCTACTTATTTTATGATTAATTCTATGCGGTAGTGTTCTTAAACTACTAAACCACAAACGTAAACTTCTTCACCTATCACTTATATTATTATTATTAGTTATTTGATCAACCTTAACTTTGCAATTATGAAATCCATCTTCATTTGAAAGCAAATACATTTTGTTGTTATAAATTAATATTAAAAATTCGCTGTAAATGCTATACAAATATAAAAATGAACATTTTGCTGTTTTTATAAGTATTGTTACGAGTGGACGAGTGCCGTGGGAAGCGCTAAGGTTAGCGGCATTCGGCGAGGAGCTTCGAGCCAGCCAGATTTGTTTGGCGAAAGGAATAGTCTGGTAGCCGTTGGACCTTTCACGAAACCTCGCGAGGACACGCTCGGATATAAAAGGTACGGGTTGCCGTAAGATGGAGGTGGAGTGAGTTAGATAGTATAATTCCTCTATCGGAAGAGAAGCGTCTCGCTGGACTAGCGGATTACTTTTCTCGCTTGTTATTAGTGAGCTGTGTTTACGTTTGCTGTTAACGTTGCGTTATTGAACTCGCTGCGATTTACTGTATCTGTGCCACACGATATCTGTTTTGCAGTTCGTGTTTATTGTGTGTAAGGCTTGCATTTACTCTGTGACTGTTGACTACTGGATTTTTTTTATCTGAGGTTTTCCTTTCTCAAGTCATCTTGTAAATATCTGTAAATAAATTTGTTTGTGCTGTCCTCAAGTAAAGTCCATTCAATCCGAACCCGCTACAATAAAAAATAAACAGTATTTAACATAATTTGATGGTTTTAGTAGATGATTAATTCGAAAAAATGCTGAATTTCTTTTCATAGAGACGTAGTAAATGCCTGTCATAAATCAGGTACATTTATCATAAATCATGTACACCTATCAAAAGTCACATATATCTATCATAAATAATTTATATTCCTCCTAAATCCTTTATATTTATCATAAATACTTTATATTTGTCATAAATCAATGAGTCATTTAAATCTATCAAGTATCATATAAATCATATCAGATATATGTAAACTGCAGGCTCCGTGGATGCTGTGTGTGACGTAATTATCACGTCACTTATCCTCAGAGTAATATTTCATGAAGCTTCTAAAAAAGCTATTCTCTCTTTTTATTTTCAAGACACACTCGTGCACTGTTTTGGTGAAGCACGTACTAAAAATCAAATGTTTAATTTATTTAGTTAAATTGTAAATAAATTAATTTTTCTAAAGCGTTGTAATGCTTGGAGTCACAACAAAATACTCGCAACCCTGATTACGACAGAGATATAATATATAAAATCCTTTGTAAAAAATAGAATAAATAGGGAACAATAAATTATAAACTCACTCTTTAATACTCTAAAATTTATAAATTTTATTACATTTTTGAATTTTTATTAAAAAACTATTTTAAATTTGCTTAAAATTTTCTTATAAAAGGTATTTTTAATTGAATATCCATTCACTACTTGTGAAGAATGTTTGAAAAAATATATAATTCCTTCCAAAGTGCCGTAATTTTTATAAAAATAAAATGTAACGTGAAAAATTAGAAAATGTGTGGAATTTAATATGATACATCATTTATTTATAATATTAATATTTTCGATATATATTTCTTATCTTCTTTACGCCAATACAGTATAAAATATCTTATTTCAATTAAAATACAAGAAAATCAAATGCTAAGTCATTAAAGAAAATGATAACAGGAAATGTTACTTTCCCACCTATATTATTTTTTCCTAATAATAAACTGACATTCAACTTTTGATCATAATCGAAACCTCAAAAATACTCCAACCTTTTTATTCCAAAGAACTCATCTTCAAATTGTAGCTTCAAAAATGGAAGTGAAAATTGTGTTGCAGCAATTTTTTCCAGAGCAATGCACTGTCTTTTGACTTCTTTCAAACAATTCTCGTATTGGTGATAAAAGATAGAAAAGATCTTTGAAAGTTCTTTGTTTAGTTACAGTGTATACATTCTTCATTCTTTGTTCTTTTAAAAAACGTACAAGTGGGGAAGTAGAGTAATATCTTCAAAGAATGTCGGGCCGGTAAGAAAATTGAATTCTTGTAACGAATGAAGAAGATATTCTTTTTAAAAATCAAGAATAACGATGAGATTCTATCTCGTACTAGGAAATTCGCCGATAAGATATAAAATAAATAGTAAATTTAGTATAAGTGAACTTATTGAAAAAAGTGCCTAAATTAATATTATTTTGTTATTCATTTTTTTTTATATTTTAAAATTATCTTTTAAAAAATTATTTGAAATTATTCTAAATCTTAATCGCACTTGTTATTAAATTGAATTTTGCTTTTTATTACATAAATTAACAGCAAAAATATAAAAATGCATGATTTTTATAATATCTTAAATATGAAAATGCCATCTTTTCTTGAATTTATTCCCCCCGGGGAAGCACCTAGAAATGAGCACGTGATTCTTCCTGCCTATTGTTTTGATCTTGCCACAAGGGTGGGTACACAAATAGGTGCATATAATTATCCTCCAATCAATGGCAGGACGTACTTCCTATGGAAAGGGTTGAAACGTGGTCGGTGATGGACCTTAGGATTGAACTACAGTTCCCGCCAGTGTTACTGTTGTGGTGGTCCGATTATTCAGTTTTATGACTTATTATGTGTGTTTGAGGATGGGTCGAAGAGTCTGGTTAACTTTAACTGAACTTAAATGTAATTTTTTGAAACGATAAAAAGGGATTAGTTAGCTCATTTAAAGCAATTTTTTGATATTTTCTGTGTATAAGTGCAAGATGGAAATTTTACCATATTGTGCAATCTACAAATAAACAGCATTTTCCTATAATAAAGCTGAAACTAACCCAATATATTATAGAAACGAGCATCGATTCAACAATTTTGGTAGAATATTTTGCTTGGAATAAAAATGAATTCGAATTAATGAAGCCTTTAAAGCATCATTTCAAATATTATTGAATGCAAATTTGTAGCTATCAGACTCTTGAAACTCAAATATTATGGCATGCTGAAAAATTGGCAAGGTTTTTTTTCTTCCGTGATTTAAATTAAGATTCGTCTATTAATTTCCATTCAGCTAGCTTTTTTTCCTGGGTTGTTTAAATTCAGTTATAAATTTTCGTTGAATTAGAAACCATTTACAAGTATTCATTAGCTTTTATTGATTTTTTAATGTACCAAGCTAATAGTTATAATAAAAATGTCCTTTTTATAAATTTAGTTTCAAATTTAAAAAGTTATAAAACATTTGTTAGATAATTAAATATATATATGTACATAATAAAATTATTGCCAATTTTTTGCAACATTTTCCGCAGGTTTTTTCATTCTTTATATGCCAGTGAATGCGTATTGAGAAAGGTTATAATGAGTATACTATTGAGGATACCGAAATTTTATGTTCACAAGATACTTGTAAATGATTAAAAGGAAAAGTTTTTACTTATAAAACACTCTAGATATAATATGAGATGTAGGCTCTATTCAGAAGTAAAAAAGTATGATAATGGATGTTGTTGTTTCTTATGGCGCTTTCCATTTTAATGTAATTTTAAAGGAATTTAATTTAATGGAGTTTTAAAGAAATTTAATTAAATGAAATTTTAAAGGACATTTATTTAATGGAATTTTAAAGGACATTTATTTAATGGAATTTTAAAGGACATTTAATTAATGGAATTTTAAAGGAGTTTGTAATTTAAAGAATCTATTATTTATTTTAAGTTGAGCCCTTATGATTTATGCAATCTGAGAAAAAAAATCTTTCTTAAAGGAATCACTTTTCTTCCTTTTATCTTAAGAAAAAGTTAAGCATTAATAAATTAACATCTTATCGTTAATTAATTAAAGCTGCAAAAATGTACATTTCTTTGCATAATTTATTGTTTGTATTCTTTAATTTCTTAATTATTTTTTTTACTTTTTAGAGCGTATATTTTTGTTTCTTGTTAATAAGAAGTATTGAAAACATTAATTACTGAGCATATTAGCTGGGATTAGAGAAAATGTTTTCGTTGTGCATCTAAAATTTGTATAACAATCTCAGCCTTTGTCTTCTACTAAAAATAATACACTTTAAAAACTTAATAAGCGATTTTAAAGAATTAATAATTGTATATTTAAAATAATATATTTAAATAATTATAAAAGTAGTAAATTCTTACATCCTGATTGAAAATAATGTTGTTGTTACTTATGGCACTTGACATAGACAATCTGGCTGAGGTAGTCAGCGATTTAAGTCTAGTCAGAGTCTCTTGTTTTGCAGTAGTTAGGGTCAAGAGTACGACTTTTGCTACTCGCTCATTACATTCGCTCGCACAGCCCCATTTTACAGTAGGGCACATACACGCACCTTACAGATAGAACACAAAAGAATAACCATGCCCAAACCGGGACTTGAACCCAAGATCACGGGGAAGACGTGCTATCCCTTTGCTAGGATGCCGGCTTTGCTACAGATGTAAATAGTATGAGATATCATTCACTTGAGCATAATTTTAAAAATAAGACTGCTATATAAATATTTGTTTTTTTAAACTTTATAAAATGTGCAACTTATTTATTTTATGATTTTATTTTGTTATATAACTATATTATAAACAAAAATTTTTACTCTCTGAAATTAATAGTTCCTTAATTTGTAAATATATTTTAATGTATTTTACTTTAAAAAATCAATACTGTTTAACACTGTGTCTGTTCATAAAACTATTGCAAGGTCAGAGTTTAATTATTTATTTTACGATTTTATTTTTTATCTATTCCTATTATAAATTCAAATGTGTAATTTATAATCCTAAGTACATTTAAATATCTTATTAATACATCTGATTTTAAAGATTGATAATATACAGCATGAATTCATAATAATGTTGTAAAATCTTTAAGCTACTGAACATTTTATTATCCTAATAACTTATAATCATGAAATTCTGTTTAAAATTTTAAAATTTAAATTGTGTTGAAATATATTTGTTTATAAATATTTGCCCAATAAATAATTATTAGTAATCCAGAATGAATATTTATATTTGATAATGTGATCTCGTAATCTAATTAGTTTTAATGCACGCAATGAAATTTAAAATTTTTCCGATTTAAATCATAGTTTTTAAATCAAAATTACTTTACCGCTCTTCGTTGCTACTGTTACTTGGCGTGGAGTAATAACGTGTGCTTTGAAATTTAATATTTTTTTACTTTAATCATAGTTTTTATATTTAAAAACTTAATCACTCTCTGTTGTTACTATTACTTGGCAGGGAGTAATTTTATGAGCAGTGGAACCTAATGCCAACTTAATCGGAATTAACTACATCGGGAAGCCATTTCGCAAGTATTTAGATTCATTGGACATTAAGAATTTTATGACCTTTTCAGAATTTATTGCAGGAATACTTTCAGCTGGAGTTCAAACGATGTTTGAGAATGGAGAACAGCGTTTCCAGCAGAATGATGTACATTCACATTACATTTATGGCGAAAAGACTTTCTTCATTGATTGTTTGTAAAAAGTTTCTGAATACAAAAGGGCATTTGGATTTGATACTTTTCCGTTAACCGAGCGGCAGCAAAATATTGTGAAAGAAATTTGATGAAATTCTATATTATTTGGCAATTTTTAGTTTAAAAATCATTGTAAGAAATTTGGCGGAATTGCATATTGTTTGGCGATTTTTCACTGCCACCTGGCTGTCGAAAAAGTACCAATGTAGCTTATTTTGACGATTTTTTGTGTAAGTATTACTTAAAACGTGCTATTGATAATTCAATACAAGTACAAACGAAAAAAATTAATTTTTTTAGAGATTAATCGCCAAACAGACGTAAATTAATACCATTCGCAATTAAAACTGAAGGTCTGAACAATAACTCTTGTAGAATAACGATCATTGAATATTTCTAACATAACTTACAATTCAATTCGAGTTTGTTTATTATTTTGTGCTATTATTCTCTTATATATACTTTTATTTTTAATAATTATAATTCGAAATATTCATTTTTTTAATTAGCATTTTTTTACTAAATCTGTCGTTTCATGCATTGTGAGTTATTTACCAATTAACTTTTAATAGGTACTTGATAGTACCTGAAAATTGAATGTGAGATTTAGGCGTTTTTCCCCAACCGACTGATACAAAAATTAGATACAAAGCTATGCTTTTGGTCACTAAATCACATACCAAATTTGGTATACTTAAGTCATTGTTTCTTCGACTTATCACATGACTTGTAATCTTGATTTTCACTCACATGTTTCTAAAAGTATAGACCAGCAAATCAAATTTTGACTTTCCCTTAAAAAAAATTTCCCCTGGGTGGAGCACCTCGAAATGAGGATGAGATACTTCCAGCATGGTGGTTGGATATCGCCATTCTGGAGAGTATACTAATAGGCGGGGGTTAAGCTCCTCCCATCGATTGCAGGATGCACTTCCTACGGGGAGGGTTGTACCATAACCGGTGATGGTCATTAAGACTTAACCACAGTTCCAGTCAGTGTTGCTTTAGTGGTTTTTACAGTTGTTCATCTCTAGTGGTTTAAATCCGTGTGTCTTGGGGTGGGTCGGAGAGTCTAGATATAAGAGTCTAGATATTTGTTTTCTAAAACTTTAAAAATGTGCAATTTATTTATTTTATGATTTTATAACTATATTATAAACAAAAATTTTTACTCTCTGAAATTAATAACTCCTTAATCTGTAAATATATTTTAATGTATTTTACTTAAAAAATTCAATACTGTGTAATGCTGTGTGTGTTCATAAAACTATTGCAAAGTCAGAGTTTAATTATTTATTTTACGATTTTATTTTTTATCTATTCCTATTATAAATTCAAATGTGTAATTTATAATCCTAAGTACATTTAAATATCTTATTAATACATCTGATTTTAAAGATTGATAATATACAGCATGAATTCATAATAATGTTGTAAAATCTTTAAGCTACTGAACATTTTATTATTCTAATAACTTATAATCATGAAATTCTGTTTAAAATTTTAAAATTTAAATTGTGTTGAAATATATTTGTTTATAAATATTTGCCCAATAAATAATTATTAGTAATCCAGAATGAATATTTAAAATTTCTTCTTGGGAGGAGCGTCTTGAAATGAGGATGAGATGCTTCCGGCATGTATGATGGATATCGTCTGGAGGTTATACTAATATGTGGGGGTTGGTCTCCTGCCATCGATGATGGGATGTACTTCCTAAGGGGAGGGTTGTAATGTTGCCAGTGATGGTCATTAGGACTAAACCACAGTTCCAGTCAGCGTTGCTTTTGCGTTTTTCCAATCAGTCAGCCCTAGTGGCTCAAATCCGTGTATTTTGGGGTGGAGCGGAAATTCTAGGTATGACTTTCCTCAAATTGCTCTTCCACGGGGGGGGGTACACCTCAAAATGAGGAGGAAATGCTTCCGGCATGGTGGTTGATCTCGCTACTCTGGAGGTTAAACAAGTAGTTGGAGGTTATGCCCCTCCATTGATGACGGAGCATACTTCCTACTGGAAGGGTTGCCCGTGGTCGGTAATGGTCATTTGGTTTTTTCCGTGTGCCTTCGAGGGAGTAGGAGAGTCTATTGTTTTGAAGCATTCAGTCAAAGTAATAAATATATGAATCAGCTAAGTTTACTGATAAGATCTTCCGGTTATTGGGAATAGTTTAAATGTTTATTTAATTGTTTTTTGAGTATATTTTTTTGGTACCGATTAGCAACTTCTCTCATTTGAGAAATGAAATTTACGAAAATTTATAACTTAAAGG
>JAOUZG010030080.1:485363-521728 GCA_026289955.1 Argiope argentata | reverse complement strand
AGTTTGGATATTCCTTTTTTGGTACCGATTTGCAATTTCTCTCTGTTCAGAAATGAAATTTACGAGCATTTACTGTGACTCTTCTAAACTCTCGTGAATTTCAGAAAATTCTAAAATAATTTTGTTGGATTCTCAGCAAGTTCACTTTTTAAAAATTTATAAAAGGGGCATTTTAATCACTTTTAGGATTCATTAATCAAAACAACGCATATTGTATTGCAGCTAGGAAGAAAAGTTTTTTTAAGCAAAAAATACTGGTTTTTTTTAAAAAAAAAACTATTTCTATCTAGTTGTTTGTTGCTAGTTTTTGTCGATAAATCACAAAGGATACTCATCCTGATAAACTATATCTTTATCATTCAGAGAGAGTTTACCAATACAAATCTTGAATGGTGGCATTTAGAATATTCTTAATGAATGAAAATGGTTTAGATATTTACGAGACAAACTTATGTTGTGAGAAATTAATAGCAAACTAATAATTACCTTCGTAATGCCCATTACCAAAAAAAAAATTTCAAGTATATGGATATGCTGTAGAGAAATATGCTTTCCCAGGAATATGCTATGTCTTTTATGCCTTAGAACAAATAAAAAATAAACTGATCAAATCTTAGGAGAAAATATTTAAAGTGGTGCTTCTCAGTTTTGCGTTCGTCCCTACAAGAAAAAATATCAGTACTCAGGTTTAAAAAAGAACAAAATCCCTATAAACATATCCAGATATTCTTTTCTAGAAAATTGCCTTCAAATGCTGATGTTAAGAGTTGAAGGACGAATTATGTTAAAGCCTTTTATTTAAAAAAAACTTGAGACCAGCTTTTGATATTTTTTTCAGATTTATTCCGGTATATGTGACAAGCAAAAAAAATATTTTTTTTTCATTCCGTATTATTGGTTTAAAAAAAATATTGGTCTTAGGAAAAATACAAAAAAAAATTATTCGTGTTTTCAAAGTTTGCAGGATCAATAAAAGAATCAAACTCCTTAAAATAATGAAAAACATTATCTTTAAAAATGTAAAATTATGCATTAGAGAAAAAAATCCATCTGTAAAAAAGAAAATTTATCAAAAAAATCTCAATAACGCTGATTTTCTTTTATTTATGTGCTGAGAAGATTCTTATCAGACGCGTCTCTAAGGTTAAATAATAATTCAGGCCTTTTATGTACTTTATTTCATATTTTCATCAAATACTGAAATGAATACTATAGAGAGTACACGCTGTAAAAATCGCATATTTTTGCCCTTCATTAATACACTTTGTCATTCATTAATAATAATAATTAACTCACTACTTTACGACTGGCTACTCCCCCAGGATTCGATGCTGCTTCCACAATTAATAGCAGGCACACATCTCAGTTCAGCAGTAGCTTGGGCTCCTCATAATGCGGGTTCTTTGTGGACTATAACATTTGCTTTGTTTCTTCTCGACGACTCGTTTCTTGTATTTGACTCCATTTCTGTAACGATTCAATTCATTGATGGTTAAGACTATCAACCTTTAATAGATTTCGGGAGGCGGAGAGACAAGGCTCGCTTGCCAATCAAATGTATCTTAGTTCCTATAGGACAGATCAATAAAATTCACTAAATTTCCAGTAAATTCTATTTTCTTGTCAAAAGCGCCTAATTCGTCTAAATGTCGCCAAATGGTTGGCAAGTTTGTTGCTAAGCTGTAAGATCACTGACGCGGCACTCGATCAGCACCCACAGGGCTGATTATAAAACTGTCTTTCGTACGATGAAGTTATTCGTGCAAAGAAGCAACAGTACAGGTTTATAATAAAACATTTTACACATAAATCTTACCTCTCGTTAATGCTTAAAGTAAAGAAGCAAAAATACTCACAAAATTTTCTCACTCTCTCTTTAATATCGGTACCTCATGAGAGTACTGAGATTTTAATTTTTATTGTCTTGGGCATCATCATTTAGTGTATTTTATACTAAGTGGCAACGGTAATTTGAAGCCTTGGCTCAACTAAAATCAAACCTAGGCAAATAATTATCATTTAATAACCAGATTCCATGCCAAATTTCATTTATTAAAATCAGTATGTTTTTGAGTTATAGTGTTTACATATCTGTGAACTTATAGACTTACAGATGATAAATCTTTTAACTCAAAATTTTATAAGCATCTAAAATTCAAATGCTCAATATGTGCGCATTTTTTTTAATCTTTATAGCTCTTCACATTTTGCATTTGTTTGTATTTACACAATCAGTTCAATAGACTTCTTTTTTTACATTCCATTCAAAATTCAATGGAAATTGACCAATATGATATAAAGATTAAACATCGAATTTCATCCGTCTAGTGCAAACAGTTTTTAATAAATACTGTTTTATAAAGTTATAATAAATTCTGTTTTAAAAAAGTTATAGCAAATTTTGTTTTATAAAGTTATGATAAATTCTATTTTATAAAATTATAATAAGTTATGTTTTATACGGTTATAATAAGTTTTGTTTTACAAAGTTATGATAAATTCTGTTTTCTAAAGTTATAATAAATTATGTTTTACAAAGTTATTATACATTCTGTTTTACAAAGTTATGATAAATTATGTTTTGCAAAGCTAAAGTAAATTCTGTTTTTTAAAGTTTTAGTAAATTCCGATTTATAAAGTTATAATAAATTCTATTTTACAAAGTTATGATAAATTCGGTTTTACAAAGTTATAATAAATTTGGTTTTAAAAAGTTGTAATAAATTCTTTTTCAAAAAGTTATAAAAAATTCGGTTTTATAAAGTTATAATAAATTCTTTCCTAAGTAGGTTTAAAGCTAGAAAACTAGACAGAACACGGATTTTGACTTTTGACAATTACAATATTCTCTCTGTATTTTTCAAATGCAGAAAATGAATAAAAATATTGACATTAATTATTCCCATTTTCTATAATTTCCCAATTTCTGAATAAAAACATTTATGCATACCCTTGATAGAATACTCCACAATAAAATATAGCTCTTTTTTCTGAAGGAATGTATTTTTCTTTTTTCCCCCTTTGTCTTTTTTATACTCAGAATTCTTCCCGAATATAACTCAATCTTTTTTGTAGGCTTTTTCTGAAGACATTAATATATGTACAAAGAAAGAGGGAAAAAAACATTGAAACAAACTAAAACGAGAAATTCCGTCTTCTTTTTCTCTCCTTGTCAAGAATACAAGAATAGTTTGGATAAAAGCCACGAGATGGCCTACATTTCTTTTTTAAAAAAATACTGCAACACATTTTATGCTTCTACTTTGACAGGAAGAATCCGAAGACAAATTCTTCGGAATGAATGGCTAGGTATGTTGTGTAAGGAATCTATTATTCTCATGAATAAAAGTTCCGTATGAAAGAAAATAGAATGTTTGTAGAAAGGAAATGGAACAACCGCTTTATTTATCTTCCTGAAAAAAATTGTGAAGTCTGTTTTTGCATTGTGTTTGACGTTTAATAAATTAAGATGCACTTTTTATAGTATTCATTTTAAAAACTATATACATATCGAAATTGAATATATATTTTATTAAGAACATTACCATACTGTAACATATGATGTGCTGTAAAGGATATAATAGTTTTTGATAATAAAATGGGAAAAATCGAATTTTCTGCGACAAAAGAACTGATTTAAGCCTTCTACTGTGAAGAGTTTTGACTCATTTATAGTTGAGAAGAAGCTTCAAGTAAGATGATGTTTTAAATCTTTATTTTCAAAAGACATTTATGGAGTACTCGAACTGGATTGACTCTATTTATGCGATCTTTTTTCTCTATTCCACGCTTTTTACATTACAGGCAGCTTTTTTTAGGATATAACTTGGGGGTTTCACTCTCCAATCCATCTGCTGTCCGATACTGCAAGCGATTTTCATTGGTACAACAAGCGTTTAGCACAACAATTGGTTAACTGTCGTTTAAATTCCACTTGCTATTCGTTCAATTCTCAAAATTTAAGCTTTCCATGATGAGAATATACATTTTCCCACAAATTCTGATTTTTTTAAAACTCAAAGCCCCAAAATGAGAAAATTTTTGCCCAAATATTTAATATTTTAATATCAATTGTTTTAATGTTTTACTGACAACTTACCAAGTAGAAGCTTCATGGTCAGATTTTCTTTTCAAATTCCATATTTTTACTCGATTTTTGTAAGCACTTTTTTTTTCTTTTTATATCACTGGACGTCCCACTATTATTTAAAAAAGCAATGCTAGCCAACACGTTCAACCCTTATATATTCAGACAATTTTAAGTGGAAAGACAAAAAGTTACTCAATGAAGGTAAGTATACAGGGAAATTATTAGTTAGTGTTGCCACAAACGAATTAACAAATAATATTATTTTAATTACATTAACATTAATTTGGTATTAATTAAAGTTTTCCATTTCCTTTTTTGTATACTCAAAGAAATAATAAGTTTCTTTTATACAAAACCCAAAAAAATATGGGTCAGTTATCTCGCTATTTATCAATCTCAGAGCTAAGAAAACGTATTGTTATTTAACAAAATTATATATAGTAGATAAATAAGATTACATAGATAATGATTCATTCGAAAAATTAATCTTTTTTATTCTTAAAATTACATGAAATACTTAATAAGAGCTCAATATAAAAAAATAGTTAAATATAAAAGGATTTCTTTCTTCTTCACTTTATTTCTTTTTTTTTCTCTCGTTTCTTTTCTGTTCATGCTTTGTTTCTTTTTTCAGCAAGTACGCATACACAATTTTAACCATTTGCTTCTAATAAAAAAATAATGTAAATTATAAATTAATTGATCATTTTTTATTTTTGAAAAAATATTCAGCAATTGATACTTGGTAAGCAGAAAATTGCTCTCGAATCAAAATATACAAGAGTTTTTCATTCGTGAAAAATTTCAAACTGGCAAGCATATTTTTTTTTATTTCAAATTTAAAATAATTTAGTCGAATAACTAACATTAGCTAATATTAAGGATTACTTGCTAGTAATAACAATTTATAGCAATGCTAATAATTTTAGCAATAAAAGTAAGTTTACTCTCATTACTAAATGCACGATTTTTTGAGATGTCGCTATTTATAATCCTATTTCTTCGGAAATTCTCTTAAAAAATTGACAGTCACATGTTACAATGTCAATTTGCAGTATAGGGAGAAAATTTGCTAGGTTTTCTTTGCGTATTGAGATTATCTTCACTCAAATAACAAATTTAAATTATTTGCTCAATTTGAGCTGTAGCAAATAACACACGTCATTAAATGCGCATTTTATGATGTATGTAAATGGGAAAATTTTTAACAAAATAATCTTTCATAATCTTTTCTTCTTTAGTCATTTTTTTAATTAATATAATAGGAAATCTATAAATTTTATGCATTATATGGAAAAGTATAACTGTTCGAATAAAATACAAAAAACACAAGATTACTCCAAGAACTTTAATTCATTATCCCAAATAATCTAAATAATTAAATCACATGATTGTCATCATAGCAGCATAGATGCATACGGAAATTGGAGTCGTATCCCTCCCAATTTCAATTAGTAACTTTGAGAAATTCGACTTACCATTCGAGAGGACTGGCTTCAAGCGCTTTCATTCACTGGAGAAGATGCTGGTATGGAAAACAACAACTAAGTTAAATATTGGAGGAAGGCTTTATTATCTCTGAAGACAACGGTCTTTTCATAGCCTACTTGGACATATCTTACGACGGTAAGAGGGGGAGGGAAATGCTTGCTAAATAGATTATTTGCGTATTTTTTAACGTTTTAAAAAGATTTGATTTCAATTTTCCTGTGTTGTTAGAGAAAAACAGGAAATCTTTTAAATTTATTTCCTAAGCAAAAAGTGTTATCCACTGGTGTGCTTTTTTTTAACGAAGAATGATACAGACAAGCTGAAACCGTCGTAAAGTTAATGAAAGGAAATGCAAATTTGTTGCTGAGAATCCACAAGGAAATTTACTTAAAGTAGAGCGAGGACAGATATGTTACTTCGAATGACGAGAAGCAACTGATCTTTGGCTTAAATGAGTCAATGTCTGATCGTTCTGTTTGTTAAATGAATAGCAACTTAAAAGGTGTTTAGTTGGTCTTAATCTATGTCAACTAAAAATATACCCTTGAGAAGTATATTGCACAATTGAAATGCAGAAAACTTAAACCCGCACCATAGATCCATCTATAAAATCAGTAAAAAGTCTCAATTTACTAAGCTACTTTTTATTCTTGTACTCTTAGTATCCCAAAAAATTAAACAAATATGTAAATACTTTTTTAAAAACGTAAATAACACACTCAATATTTGTCTCTAAAAATCCAGTAACGAATCCTGTAGATAAAGCAAAATGTCCGTATGGGGCATATTTTTTAAAATCTTTATTCAAACTATTCGGTAGAGAATAAAAATATTGATATTCAAGTTTTCTTTGTCGAGTTCAGCTTTACAAATCTTTTGTATTTATTTGTATATTTCTTTGAGCGTATTTCTTTTATACATTCTCTTTGTGTGTACATTTTCGAGGATAGGAAAAATATAGACATTTATTCTGTCAAAGAATGTGGAGTCAGTAAAAAAAGCTGAATTCTTACAAAGAATAAAAGTGAATTTTTCTTCTATTTTTTGAAAGAAAATGCATTATAGATACAGATCAAATAGAATCTTATTCTAGAATCTAGAAGCTTATCAAAATAAGTGTAACTAATGCTAGATTGTTTTCCTTAGCTAAAACAGAAAAAAATAAAAGGAATAGTTAAAAGAATTATTAATTAATAGTTGGGTTTGATATTTTTGAACTGATATATATTCTTGAATTGAATGAAATTTATTTAATTGCATTGAATTCTCGTTATGAATGAAAAATGATGCAAAACAAATTTATCTTTTTAACTTTCGTTTAATTAGACGACCTAGTTTAAATATTATAGAAAGGATAAATATGAAATTTTCACTTAGTTTTTAAAATAAATTAATTCTTCTGGAAAAATTTTCCATAAGGTAATAATGAAAAAGAATTGGATTAGTTTTATTGATATTTATATTACTACCTAAATCGGGTGTTAAAGGATCTATACACTTTCCAAATTTCCGAATGTTCTCTTTAAAATTAGTTAAATCTTTATTAAAAATGTCATAGAATTATGAAAATTTTGACGGTCTTCAAAAGCATTTCGCATTTTAAATTAATTACTCCAGGATATGTCAGAACATGATGTTATTTTGAGATTGAAGTAGACAAAATTTCGTAAGAGAAAAATTGAAATTTTATTATCTGCACGTGCACATCAACAAATCTGCTTTAATCTACTGCGGCAAATCTGCATTTTTAAATCTTGAATCCTAAAATGAACTCGATGAAAAGGAGTTATTTAAAATTTAAAAAATTCTGAAAAATAACTACTTTATTCATTAAAAAGTTATAACAATGTTAGTAAATTTCTCTCAAATATTGGAATTAAAATTTAACAATTATTTTTTATTGGTGTATTTATATATTAATGATCAAAATTGTTATTTCATTTAAAATAATGAAATTTGCCGTATATATGACCACTATTGCATGATCAAAAACAATATCCTATATTAGAAATAGCAACACTTTACTGAATTTACACCAAATTTGACGATAAATTAGGTCTCAAAATGTCTGTACTATGGCGCTATACAGAAGTCTAAATGTTCCTCAAGATTTTTCACACATATTCACACAAATTCTATGTACAAGTGAATTTCTATTATTAAGATTAAAAGGCGAATAAGGAACGATTTTGGCATGGAATTATGACTTGAAAATTTTCAAATATTCAATGAAAAGTCTTCTAGAGCTTTTTAAACATAGTTTTAGAATTTTGCTCACATATTTATTGTCCATCCTAGTAAAATTTTATAAATTAAGTGTTTTTAATACTTTGATAATTAATTGCTCTTTATCGTTAATTTTGTATCTTCTAAATTATAATCAGAAATTCAAACTATATCAGTTAAAGTTAGATATTTATATTCACTATTACTCTAACCATATCATTATATATAATACACACTATTTAAATTTCAGACTAAAATAAAATATTTACGCCATGTATATCCAAATTCAAGTTAGATATCATATTAAATCGATAATTGCTACTGCCATTCATTTGCTATGATTAATGCACGATAGAAATGGGGTTTAGCAATCTCCTTAATATAATTTTAATGATCGATTTTCAGTAATAATTCATTCATAATATTTATTTAATTATTGGTTGCTGCAATTTAAATGTTGAAATGAATATTGATGATCGAGCAATATATTGCTTAAACATTCATTAAGCATTATAAATAGATTTATAGTATATTTTATGGGCTTTAAATATATTGATAGTATATTTTAAGTGGTTTAATTATATTGATATTATACTTTAAGTACTTTAAATATATGTTAGTATATTTTAAATGCTTTAAATATATTGATAGCATATTTTAAAAACTTAAAACCATTTTCCAAATTTTAAGATATAATTTTTTATTTGTAATATTAATTTTATTTATTTAATCATTTATTTTGAGAAATATATACTCTAGGATTGCAGTTTTATTTCTTCAAATTATTTAAGAAAAGGAGAATTTTGCTAATCAAAGTATTTTTGAATAATATCACTTAATTTATGTAATTTATTCTACATTTTATTTCCAATTATAATTTAGCAAAAGTTCTTTATCTGTTTAAATTACATAATTTTATCAGTTTATATTTCCAATATTTTCAACTTTTTGAAAACCTCTTTGAAAACAAAATTAGTGTCCAGTAAAATTAATAAAGCAACAGAGGCGTAAGGGAGTTCTAGATTATAGATTCTAGATTCTAAAATCTATGGAATTCTGATAGAATAAAGATCCTACAGAAAATCTCAACATTTGAAATGTAATTCAAAATTATTAATTCAATTCTCAAATAATTCTAAAAAAGAAAAATGTCGATAAGAAATTAATTATTATAACAAAGCATTAAGATAAATGGTTTTTAATTGGACACAAATAAATGCATAGATATTCATCTCGATATTTTTGCTTAAAAACTACGAAAAATATCCACACAGTTAAAAAAACTTTTTAATTTAAATGAAAACACGCTTTTTAATGAATATTATTGATTGGGCTATTGAATAGTAAAAATCTTTTTAAATGTTGACTTTCATAGTTATGCCAGTAGTTCAGATTTAATCATAGAACCATAGAATTCTTTTTGAGTAAAATGCTCGAGTATCAAGTATAATTTACTAAATTCATTCAAATTTATTTTCTTGTGTACAGTTAATAATATTATATTTTAAGCATCATAGTTTTTTTCTGCTGCATATTTATTCAAATAATTAACATAAACCATAACTTTTAAAAATATTTAGAACCTTTTTTCTCAAATGAAAGTGCTTGCCTAAAAGTTTACAAATTACATCTGAGCTATGATTAAAGTCTATATAAATAAATTTCAAGTTTGTTGTTATTTTCATAGTTGAATAATTCTGCATTTAATAATTGAAATACTTCAGTTAAAAATCATCCATAGTCATTTAATCTAATTTGATTAGAAAAGATTATATATTCACAGTATTCTTTTATAACTAATTATCATTGAAGGTATATTGCATTGTGAAACAGCTATTACAATTCAATTAAAAATATTAAATAGTTTTCAACTACATATTTCATCTGGACATATTTTGTGATAAAATTATTTTCCTACCAAGGTATGACAATTGTTAATTAAACTTTATTTTAACAAATAAATTAATTTATGATCTATTACATAAACAACTCTCATATACTGAGTCTCAGACGGATATGGGAATTACCCAAACTGTCAGAAGTACGTGCAATTAGTTGGCGCATCTAGAAATGAACGATGATTACATATAAGACTTGTATTCTTTTATATGTGATTAGCGTCAAAGAAATTTGCCTTACAATCTCAATTTTGCAATCACAACAGCAAAAGGTGACTAGCGTTTCACTCTGGAGGATGGGAATAACGGCTCGCTGTCACTTAGCACAATTTATTTATTAGAATTATAATTTACATCTAGTACAACGAATTTTTAAATATGACTTTATATTTAGAGCGTTTAATAGTTGAAAAAGGCTTTAACAGATACAGTGATCATGTGTTTAAGATTACAAAGACTGGGTCTTCAAATAGGGCTAAAGAGAATAATCTCTTTCCGTTTAAAACATTATTAGATTCCCCATTCTTATCAGCGCTCTTAACTTTAACTGATAAATATTTGCAATCATATCGAAATTTTCTGCTTTGTTTCAGTCTCTGAACGCTAAAACTATAAGTAAATTTGTAATTTTATGTTAACCATTTCGATATGAAGAGAAGAGATTTAATACAATATATTCGTTTTGAATTATAGTGGCAACATTTCTTATTAAATATTTGAAAACAACTTAGTCTTGAACTCACAGAAAGGAATATTAACTTTAATTTCATGACTTCATTGGTTAAGTAAAATTCTTTATTATCAATATAAGCATTTGAAAATAACTTAGTCTTAAATTAAATCCCTAAAAAGAATATTATCTTTAATTTCTTTAATTTCATGACTTCATTGGTTAAGTAAAACTCTTTATTATCAATATAAGTAATTAAAAATAACTTAGTCAAATTAAATCACAGAAAAGAATATTATTTTTAATTTCATGGCTACATTGGTTAATTAAAAGTTCTATTATCTTTATTATATTATCAGCATTTAAAATTAACGGTCTTAAAATAAATCCCAGAAAAGAATAATATTTCATGACTACATTGGTTAAGTAAAATGCTCTATTATCATCATTATATTATCATCATTTGAAAACAATTTAGCCTTAAATTAAATTACTGAAAATAATATTATCTTTAGTTTTATGTAAAATGTTCTACTATCAATATTATACCCACATATTTTTTTATATATCAACAACTATTTCATCGCATCTTACTTCATTCTACAGAAGTTTATTAGAGAAGTTTCATATAAAAATATAAAAATTAAACAATATGTCTGTTATTTGAAACGCTATCATTGTTTATTCCAAATAATAAATCTGAGACAGCTGGAAATAGTATTGCTGTAAAGCAAGGTATTTGGATTCGTAACAGCATTTTCAATGTAAAAACGTTTAGAAAATTATTATTTAAGATAAGAAAAAATTTAAACATAATTCATATCAATAATTCATTTAAATAAAATTTAGTGTTATCAAATATGGAATTAATTTATTATGTCTAAAAAGTTGTAAATAGCATGACAGATTATATGTGCTCTATTTTTACAACTCAGTGAAAAATAGAAATTTATTTAGAGAAAATAGAAACTATTTACGCTTTATGATTGACTTTTTTCTTTTATAAAATACTTTTCTTTTTAAAATTTACGTTGAAACTATAATTTACATTAATAAAAATTAAATATAAATGTTTAAATAAGAACATTTGACACTTTACATTTTCCATTGCATGTACCATTTATATTTAAATTAACTGATTAAAAGATTGCAATCTCCTATTAGAAATTATAGAGGAGAAACTGCAAAAATCAATCAATTTTTTAATCAAAGCAAATAGCAAATTTATCGACGCAAAATGACACATCAATAGATCAGATGACACCAACCGATTATTTGACTCCCTGACTCTAAAGAACAGATAAGGCTTTATGAAATAGAAAAAAAACTTATAAATATTATTTTTACGTTTCATTAATTGCAGACATCTGCTTCTATGTTTCATATTTTAATAGCTAGTGTAATATATTTTATGACAAAACATTTATTTTGATCAATAAATAAAATAATTTTCTGTGAATATTTAAGATATTTTTAAGAATCGAATTTTTTAAAAAATATCAAGAGTTCAAATATGCTATTGTTAATCATAATTAAATAGAAATTATAAATAAAATGTACTATTTCTTATCATATTAATCATTGCATTTATTTATTTTTGTCTTGCAAAACATTCCAAACACACATGTATTATATTAGTTATAATACGAAAGATTATTGAAGGGAAAATTTTTTTTTCTTTTAATATATATTATAGCATTGAATCCTATGTAACAAAAGATATCAAAAAGAGAATGTCAAACAAAAGAAATCACTTTCGGCACTTTAACTTTTCCCTTAGGGATAAACCACTTAGGTTTTCCCTTTTCAACCAATTCAACGGGAACTTATTCTTTTTATTCCGAAGTAACTGGCCTGCAAATAATATGTTTAGTTTTCTTGAAAGAGTTTAATCTCTTGCAATCAAAATGTATCATAAAATAAAAAGATTAAAATTTCAAATTTATTTTATTATAAGTTTTAAAGTTTCTTGAAATTTTATCGTGCACTATTAAAAATGAAAAACTCAAATTAACTGACTTTTAATTCAATTTTAATTATAGCTTAAAAGGGTAAGAAATAAAATCGCAAATTACTTAATGATTTTAGCCAATATTTATCTCCTAAAAGTTTACTGAATTACATTTTTGTCTAAAATATTTTAATCTGATTGGGAGAAAAAAAGCAGAAATATATAAAATGTATTGAGCATTCTTATAACTTTTTTTATTGATATCATATATTTATCTAAAATAATTAATAATTAGAAACATTTATAAATAAAATTTTAGAACAAAAATCTGATATACGTAAAATATTTCAGTTATTTACTCCACTATCCTTAAAAAATTGAGCAAGAATGCATTAAAATAGATTTATTTTTAATAAGAATTATTGGTTAAAACTAGAATTATTTCATACAACATAAAAATATCAATATTATTCAATATCTTTTAAAATTGTTTTTTAATTTTTTTATCTCTAACTAATTCTTCATTTGAGTCTTTTGTATGATAATCATGTATACCCTAGAAACATGTATTTATGTATACCCTAGAAACGTGTATATCTTTATGCCCTAGAAACTCATGATTCCTTTCCAAGAATATCTATGAATGTTTGCTAATGCCTAAACTATACGCTTAGATAAAGGATTTTGATTCCATGATTTATCAGTTAATAAAGTTCCAATTTATTATTATCGCCTCATCTCACTGACATAATTTTAAATAGTCATCTTATATTTTTATTTATCGTTTTTTTAACTTTTTATTCGTAATGAATCTTCAAGCAAATCTCTAGTTAATATCACTGCAAATTAAATCAACAAATTAATAGTACTGCAAATTTAACTCGGATTGCGGACAAAGACATTCCACAGAGACAATATACACTCCAGCCCATTAGCTTTATTCTCTCTCGTTTATGCAGTCTTCAAAACAATAAAGTGAGTTTTCTAGAAGAATTCTGGATCTGTGCTCCTTATAGTTAGCCAGAACAGGATTTACTGGAGATTTGTTGAATAATAATATTTTATAAACAAATCATAAAGAATTAGTTTTAATTCGAAGTATTATTAACCTCATTGTAAAAAAAATATTGTTTCTTCCTCCATCATTTTGTCACAGGATTTTCTGAGCAACTATTCAAACGCTTTTTAAGAATCTTCAATATCAATTAATACTCTTTATCATATATTTATATTAATATTCAGTGGTCATCTGAATATACGGTTAAGACAAATACGTCCGATAAGTATTGTATGAAGTCACATAAGATCTATTACGAATAATGAAATTTATTTTTAAAAACTGGGGAAAACATAGAAGGAATATACACAAAGACATCATTTGAAGAAATCATCAGCAAAGAAGAGGGCAGCAAATCGCTAGTTAGTAACACTATAATTGAATTCGAATTGAAGATACAGAGTTTATTTCACAGTCACATTCGACAGTGAAAATATACTCTCCAACACACTAGTTTCAGCCTCTCTAAGCTTATGCAGTCTTCAAAACAAAATAATGAGTTTTCAAAAGGTTGATTCTGGATCTAAGCTCCTTATAAAAAATTTTTTTATATATTCTAGACTTTGTATTTTTATTGTTAAATTCTTC
The DNA here is from genome assembly GCA_026289955.1 of Argiope argentata. Lineage (NCBI taxonomy): Eukaryota > Metazoa > Arthropoda > Arachnida > Araneae > Araneidae > Argiope > Argiope argentata. The sequence goes on along the minus strand of JAOUZG010030080.1, from coordinate 507,757 downwards.
GTGCAGCACAAAATGGTTGGTTAATTTGTTTGTTGCGATTTAGTTGAGCAAGAGCTACACTGTATGAGACAAAAGGTTTAAAAAACAAACTCGTTTGCAGCTTTTCTCAAAGGTCACGAATCTGGTATTTATAAAAATATTTGTAAATATCATGTTTTAGCTATCAGACTAACTGTGAAAATAAGCAATTCGCAACAATACTTTTCATGAAAAGAAGTAAAAAAACAAATAATGCAACAGATGCAAAAAACGAAAAAATAAACCTTTTCTAAAATAATAGGATCATCAGACAAATTTTTAAATTGAACAGTTATATGACAAACGTATATATTTAGGCTGCCATTATATTTTAGATTTCAATCAAATGAATTTTTCAATTGTTTGTTCTTAGTATTATTCTCAAGGTGACACATAGATTGGATTTATTTATAACTTTTTTTTCTTTTCTTCAAAAGAATATTTTTTCTCTCTTTTCAATCGAGAGAAACTTAACAAAGAAATTAAAAAGTGTGACTTTTAGAATGAAACTTCAATTTATTCACTTCACAATAGAAAATGGGAACAACTTCATTTTTAATTTCTTGAATGTTCTAAATGGAAAGAATATATAATCCTATTCAATAGAAAAGAAATTTAGAAGCTTTTGTATAATTTAAAAAATTTATATGAAAGTGATCGTAAATTACTTTTATGCTAATATTATTTTGATGTTTGTTTATTATGTAGGGGCATATTTGTGAATCCAAATAATTAAAAAAGCACTAATTATCTTGTTCCTTTCGAATTATTGTTTCAATTATTTAAGGCTCAATTATTTATTGCTCTGTCTTCGCAATTTTATTTATTAATCATCGTTGTAGTTTTTAAAAATTTAATCGAGTTTCAAATTCATTTTTTGGCATCTAAACAGATAAACATTTTTTTTATCATTTTCTACTATGAAATAAATGCTGAATGTTGAGAGGCATCATTGACATTATAAGTTATTTTATAAAAAAAAATTTTGAAGAAAAAATGTTGCATGTAATCACGATTTTGATCGCCAAAGAAGATATAATCATTATTACGACATACTTTTATTTTGTACATTTTTTTAAAATTTTGACTATGTTTCAATTTTTTTAATTATTATTATTGCTATATAAAAAGAAGGTCATTTTTATTTTCTTTCCTGCTATGAAATAAGTGCTTGGTTTTGATATTTTATTAAAAAAAACTTTTTTGCAAAAAAATGTTGCATGCAATCTAATTTTTAATTGACAAATAGGATATTGATTATCAATATTATTGCATGCTTTTATTTTGTCAAATTTTTCGCTAATGATCGATTATACGATTTATTAAAATTAACCGTAGTTTATATAATTGCAATGAAATATCTCTTTTTACTCTTATAGATAAGGATAATTAACTTTGACTCTTTTAAGGAAAGAAAGTTCTAACTAAAAATTTTCTTCTGTACAAAATATTTTACATTATCCCCCCTTACAAACTGACAACTTAGTAGAAAAAATTAGGAATGTTGAAAAGCACTTTTGAATAAAAAGGAGATATCTTTTCTACTGAACATAAAAAAAGAAAAAATCTTAAATCTCCAAAATTTTAAATTTTTCGGATTTTTGTCAAGAAAAAAAATAAGATTGTATATTTTTTCCAATAAATATTCAACCATATTTTTTTCTGACTTGAACTATAAAAGTCCCATATTCCTTACCTTATTATAAAATGTTTTCCTTATATTTCTTATTGTTAGCTTTATTATCTTATTAACTTTCATTCTTTCATATGGACACTTTTTTTTAAATAGTTGGCATATTGAACCACTAATCATCCATCGGTTTAATTAAATAAAAGGAAAATTTAAATTGAAAAATTAAGGCTATTCGGTATTTTAATAGATATGTTCTTACATGGTATTATTCAAAATGAGAGCTTTACGTATTAGCAAAAGGGGCCAGATTATTGGCATGGAAATTAACATTTTTTTAAATCAAATAAAATTGATATGTCTATGTGGAAATATTCTAAAATAGGAGGCAATAAAAAGATAATAGATAGATATAGATAATTAGAATATGGAAAGATAATACATTAGGAGACCTTCAGAGATAAAAACGAATGCAGAATGTTATCAAAGAAGTCATCGTAAAAAAATGTTTTAAAGCTTCTAGGCCGGTTCCAAAATAATTCTAGTGTTGCTTTAAAACAGAACGTTATTGTAATCAAAGTTAAAATCTAAAGTTTATAAAGATAAATTTTGTACAAAGAATTACAGTTAAATAAAAAAATCAATATTAAGAAATAGAAATAATTAATGTAATTCATTATACTGAAAAATGCAAAGTTATATAACTTCGTTAGAGAAAATTACAAAACTTTTAGTGTAACAATACTTTACAAATCTTTTTTATTTTTGATCAAATAATGAAAAAGGGAAAAAGGTGCATTTATCAGTTAAAAGTTTCCTAATTCCCTTTTAAATATTTTTTCTTACGTTTGCATCAAATAGTTTTTAATGAAATTACCTTTTCACCGCATCTAAAGAAGTGGATGGATGTGTGAAGTTCCGTCGCTTGAAGGAATTTTTTTTTCGTTACTTTTAAGCTTTACGTTGGCACTGCATCTTTAAATTAAACCTTTATCTGAATACTTAGTCTTATTAAATTCAAAAAGTTTTCTAAAAGCATATTGATCCTTAAAATCAATAGTTATGTTTAAAAAGAAACGCTAGATTTTTGATTAAATTGAGAAAAAAAATTTAGGATACTTGTTTGAATATTTCTGATGTTTAATGATGATGTTTGATGTTCTGATGTTTGATGTTACTTGTTTAATGTATATCACAGATATGAATACAAAAAAAGGATTATTATTATTTTAATTCCAGCAAATTTTAATTAACTACTTGGCATACCATTATTTAGCCATAGTAAATTTTGAATTTCTGGGTTGGAGGGCCAGAAAAAGGCATGGTAAAAATTTCAATACGAGTCAAAAACCATACGCTGTTCTAAAATAGGGTGACGACATAGAAGGCATAAGAGGAAAGTAATTAAAAAAATTCAGCACATTCCGCTAAAAGGCATAAAATTTTCCTCCGAGAGGTTTTGATTTTAGTTCAAAAAGTAGTAAATAGATGGCGCTATAAGAAGTAAACGTGCAAATGAAGAAAAAACTGAAAACCCGAATACAATTTTTCTAAATATTTTAACTAATGAAAATTCCAGTACAATATTTCATAAAAGTCACCACTAACTGCATTCACTTGCTTCAATCAGAAGGCGACATTGTTATTAACAGTTTCTTGAAAGTGTCCAATGGTTCTGTGTTGAAAACTTCATAAGCCAGATAACGTGCTCCGTACTTTACCCTAATAAAACTTCGTACAGCAATTAGTGTGCCCTCTACCGGCAGCAAAAGTCATCATGCGCATTAATTGCAACAACAAAAGTCACCTTCATCATCGACACTCATCAAATCACATACTCTCGCCTTACGTTTGGTATAAATATATTGTTCGTCTGACCACCGACCCACAGGTGGTAGAACATGTAGTAGAAGCCTCATAAATCATATAACATTCTCGGTGCCAGAGTAATTACTTTTGTACAGTAGATATATTACTCGGCTACAAACTCTGACGTTGCGATCTCGGTAATACCATTTATCCACAGTTCTACTGAAACCTTTTCAATGGCCACAAAATCCTGCAAAATTTTGATATATTGTTTTGAAGTCATAATATCATGTAGAAAAAGGGTCAAAATATACCTCAACTAGAAATAGTCCCTTTCTGATTATATAGTGATTGTAGAATACACACACGAGGTTTCTCCACTTATTGACGAATCCATTGAGATGGGAATGAGCATCGTCTGAAAAGCATATAGAGTTCACACCAATATTTCGGGAATCAATCTTATTCAGCAATTCGTTCAAACACATGTTCCATTTTTCTGAGGATATGGCATAAAGAGTTGCTGTATTTGAATTTTTTATGAGAACAAGGCTAAGCACTCATCTTATATGTCGCTGTCTTGCTCACTTAATATGGCTGCAGTTTTTCTGGCAAATCTTTTAAAAGGGCGAACAATAGATTCCTTAACAATCTCTATGTTTGTTTTGCAATAGCCGAATAATGTCATTCAACATTTCTGACTTTCTCATCCGCAATACTATTATCTTTTCGTTTAAATTTTTAGTACAATTACTTTATTGTACTGAAAACGCTTGGCGACTTTGAAATTCCGCAGAAAACTTCTTCTTCCTGCAGTAGCAATCTTTCCCATTTGTTGGAGCTCTAATGCGAGAAAACTCCTTTACAAATCCCAAAAGATATCCAAAGAATTCATCGTTTTCAAATTCGTTTACCAGCACAATATGCTTTTCATTTCTCTACGGCTCGTCCAGTCTCAGAATACTTCATTTAAAGTCCAAACAGTTACCCCTGTTGAAGCTGCGTATTTATATGAGGCAAAGAGCTATAAAACACTGGTAGCGCCATCTATCAACAACTTTTGAAACCAATTTAATAATTGTGGTAGAAAATATTTATGCTTTATCATTTTGGATAGTCGTCAGTCGGTTTAAGGACACCTTATAAATAGGTGTGAATTCCTGCATGTATCCCTTATAGATGTAAAAACTAATTTGATTATTTTATAAGATACATTTTGCATACTATATACTATATTTAGCAACGCATCAATAAATAAAAAATAAGCAAATTAAAAAAAATATTTTATTAGAACAAATTGAAATTAAATGTGGACTCTTTTAAGTTGCTTACAGCATCACTATGCTAAAAATTAATAAAATTAAAGGGACAATTGAATGAAATACACACGTGCAAAGGAACTACGAAGACAATGCTGATCTTAAACCAGCTGATCAGTTTTGGTCTATATGATCCAAAATAAAATTTATACGTTCCTTAAAAATATATTATGAAGATATCTCCATGAAATTTCTTGAACATCTTCGGAAAATAATACAAATATGTTCTCGAAAAGTTATTTATGTTTATTTGTATTTTGATTATTGTATGTTTATTTGCATCTTTACAAACAAATTCTAATGGAGAATCATCAAAAAAATAAATAAAAATCATGATAACACAATTTTTAAAAAAAGGCATAGGGATGTTGGAACGACAGAGAACAATAAAAAACCAATCATGGCCAACAATCCATCAATCATGTTCACTTCTTCCTATCATCACGCGATTTATGAGGCGATCCTGACAATCGATAGAAAATATGTTTTGTATTTTCATGGTATTTTCTCAATACGAAGCAACGTGTCTTCTTTCAATTACGAAGTTGACAGCAGCTGCTCTCTGCGATAGATGACGTCATTCCAAAGAATGTCATTGGCCAATGGCAGCACGTTTACCCTCTGATCAAAGAGCACATGTGACATATTGTGTTTTTGGCGCTTGGAAAATTATGTCACTTTCCCTGGTTATTTTCAGACAATTTCCCTTGAAGCCTTATTTATTTTGACAGCAAAGAAGGGGGTGAGGGTGATTAGGTCAGCAAAACTGCCCATGAGGTAGAACTATATACGTGTTTGCACAAGAGAATCTGAAATGTTCGGCGACAGTTTTTGTTTTATTTGTTTGTTTTTTCTTTAGTGATGAAACAAATTAAATTTGACTTTAAAGAAGTGCATCCTTCTTTGTTCATTTTGGAGAGTAACATCTATAAGTCAAAAATATTGCTACAGTATTTGATTAAATTATGTCTGCCGTAATGGCCATAATGTAATTCAATACTTGGTGTTCCTACTGATTATATTCATACATTGATTTTCTTTTAAAATACACATATGCAACACATGAATTAAAAAATAAATTATTATAAAAAAGATAGTTTTTTAATGATAGATAAGAACATTATACACTTTTATCTTTCTCAAAAGCTGAAATATTTTTATCGCTGTATTTATATTGATTTGTCGGTTGGTTTGTTCGTTGCTTTTTTTATAAACGCCAAATCTGACCATACTACAGCAATCAAATGGAAAAAAGAAATTTCCAAAAAATTAAATTCCTAAAATAAGTTATAAAGTAAGATTTCAGAAGCAAGTAGATGCACGAAAAAAGATACATTAATAGGATTCCAGAAAAGGTGAAAGAACAATCATTATTCATATATGGAGACGATTTTTAAATGGAAAACAACCCTATATAAAATGCAACAGACGAATAGTTTGTAAAAATTAAAAACATTTAGAGTGAGGATTTTTGCTCACTAATTCAAGCATATCCCTGAAAATTGCAATAGAATACTATAAACCCTGATTATTAAATCCCGGAAAATAAACTAAAACGTGACGTTCACTTAAAACTGCATGATATACCACACATGTTGAACATGATTCATCAAATAAGTGTTTGTTGCTGAAACAAGTAAGATCATTGCAGTGGTGAGTTAATTTCATAGCCAGACTACTATATATATCTGATAGTTGAAAATGGGAATAAATTCCAAATCACTCAAATGGTAAATATATTGTACAGCAAGTCGAAATCTTATGGGAGTATGTTATTGTGACCAGTACAACAGTCAACACTGAGAATGATGTGAACAAACTGTAGTTAAGCTTCTCAGTAGATAACATAACTGGACTATCAACATGACCATTAGATTTTGATCCTTCAGTAGAGATTTCAATATAGTAATAATACTGACAGCGATGATAATTAAAGAGCTGCTGAAAAAAGTTAATGCTCTTGTGAAGTTATCAATTTCCGAAATTAGGTTTAAAAAGGAAAAGTTTCCATTACAATATCCCAAGGAGGGGAAAGAAAACTAACTAACAGTCTGAATTTCAACATCATAAGATAACGAATCTTTATGCATAATTTTAACTCTGTCTTTAAAGGGAAGAATGTGAGAAAAGAACGCATAATAAAATCTCCGAATACCAAGTGGAAGGGACAAGTGACTAACTAGGTGTTCGAAGTTTAATTTAGTTATAATAACGTCCCGTTTTAAAGCAACACTGGGTCTACTTTGGAAATGACATTGTAGTTTTTAACTTCGGTCAGATGAAGAGGACGAAAACTGAGCTGGCGCCGTCTTCTCCACACCAGAGGAAGGACGTTTGGCCCGAATGAATTTAACATGCACCAGACAAGCTTACAAGACGGTTCTTCGGCTGAATCGGGTCTAGAGTCTAAAGCCCTTCACTAACAACCTAACGGCGAACTGAATTGATCCTGATGTGGAGTTGGGGTAGAAGACAAGTAACGTGTCTTCGAGAGGATAGTGAATCAAAGCAGCGTTCTGTGAAGTTCAAGTAATGCTGAATTGCTGCGTGCCGGGTCCTGCTGTCTACTGTGGGAGCAGCGCCGTATAGTGTGTGGAATAGCCAGTAGTGTTGTAGTGAGTCGGTAGCTTAAGCGAGGAATCAATGATAAGTTCAGCCGTTTAGAAAACCGTAGACTGAAGCCCGAACAACCCTTCCCCTGCCGAACTCGAAAAGGCGCTTTGAGTGCTGTGGTTGATTATTATTTGTAGGCTGCGTCTACTGAAGTGTGCTAACCTGTGTTCTACTCTTCTGTGCATATTTGTCGACTTTGTGTTAGTATCTTCGTGTAAATAAACGTCTTTGTTGTTTTCTACTATAATTATTCACCCCTTTCGTACTCTTTATATATTAATATACACACCTCGCATACTCTTTATATACTAATATTTACAGCTTACATACTCTTTATATATTACTATTTACACCTTAGCATAATCCTAAAATTAAAATATAGAATAATCCTTTTTTTTTCAGAAACAAGAAATTAATATTAAGTGCAATATTTGTACTATCTGAACATCAAACAAAATTAATTGTGTAAATTACAAAAATTGAAGCGTTTCAACTTATATATCAATAACTATCTTCTTTTGTATAGTCGACCACTACTGAACGAAGCAGTATCGACAGGATTTGTAATGGCCGACTGTTGTCTTTGGTATAACACGTCCGTAATAGTGGCGATTCACCAAACTGAACTTCCTTTTGGTCACTATCTGTTACAAAGTGGTCAATATCGGACCTTTCAGCTTGATCATACTCATCATTCTGTTTAATCAGAAGTTGACCATTACTTAAAGAAAATTGTCACAAAATTCTCAACATTTCTTCGAATTCTCGTTCCACTGTACCGTTTTTTTTATTTCTGTATTATGAATAAAGTAATAAGTAAATCTTCCTCTTTGGGGAGTATATACCATTGTAGCTTTATTACTTTTCTTAATTTCCATTTCAAGATACCATGTGCTTTTGATAGACATGATAATGAAATCTGTCAAACTAAGAATTCTTAGCAGGTCAGAAGAAAGTTTCAACAAGATTATCAGTAAGTCATTTACATAGATAGCATCATTCCTATTTATGTCAATGCATGCTTTGATACCCGAAATTTAAATACGAAAGTACCACGAACATTCGCAATTTTCAAACGGAGAAAAATGAATACGCATTCTTTGTTCCAGCTTTCTAGATATCAAAGTAGCTGATTCTTGTAGAAATGAAGAGCCCGAAAGTTTTTGAAATTTAGCATTTAGATTGAAGTAAAGCATGTAACGAATCTTTCCTAGAACTTATTTTGATATGAAAATTCTAAGACATTTCCAAATATTTTCAAAACAGAGGAATGGAAATATGACAAATTTTGAAGTTATGGAACATACCTGTTCCAACTGCAATAACATTCCGAACCCGTATTCATTCTTTATTTAACATTTTTGATCAAAATAATTTTTTATTCGCGCAGTTTTATATATACAAGACTATATGATAACCATTTTTTACATCTTACAGTTTTTTCTAGCGTTTCTATGACTTTTTAATTAACATTGGCATTAAATTTGAAAGTATTTGGTAGGCGAGGAATGCCTTCCAAATATTCTTAACTTTTTAAAAGCCTTTGTTTTTCAATCTCTTTTAACACACTCGCAACTCTTTTTATCTCATCACTTGAAACCATTTTATAGTTAATAAGGGTGTCAGGGTCACTAAATTTTAAATGTATGTTTACTTAAATTCATTCTTTAATTTGTTTTTATACATTTCCTGTATGGCAACCAAAAATATAAAAGTAGTTTCTTTGGTTGTTTTTTGTGGATTGGCAACAAGAAAAAAAAAGGAAGAGAGGAGAATAAAGATGGCGATGTGATTGTTTAGAATTGTGTGTGATTTAAAAAGGAAAGTTTGATGTTGAAAGTTGTGAGTTGAAAGAAATGTTTAATAAAGAAGATTATTTTTTTAAAGCTTGAACTTTATTTGCCTACACATAAGCCACGACATAAATGCGCGGGAAAAAACCCAATGGATTTCGAACGAATTTGAAGAAATGAGCTTCGAAAGGATTTCGAGAATTTGAAGAATTCCAAGATTTCTAATATTTCGACTCTGGTGAAGAGTAAGCTATTTTTATTATTATAGAGGTTGTTGAAAGAAAGTATATAATTTATAAGATTTATTGAAGTTTATTTAGAAGAGTTGATTTAGAAATGGCGTTTTTAGGAAGATCAAAGAAGGTAGATTTGCAGTTGCTGGCGGAGGAATTAGGAGAAACTATCACGAAAGATATGAAAGTTGTTAATTTAAAAAAGATAATACTAGGAAGTACGGAGTACGAGGAAGAATTTGTGAAATAATTATTAGAAAGAATAGTTAATGAAAGAGAGGAAGGAATTAAGCGTCAAAATGAGTTTGAATTAGAAAGGAAGAGACAAGAAAATGAGTTTGAATTGGAAAAGAAAAGACAAGAAAATGAGTTTGAATTAGAAAGGAAGAGACAAGAAAATGAGTTTGAATTGGAAAAGAAAAGACAAGAAAATGAGTTTTTATTAGAAAAGTTGAAGATAGAGGCATCGTTTGTGAATAGTGGTGTTGGAAGAGAAATGAGTTCTCAAAATGAAAGGATGCAAGAACAAGTTGGATTACAAAGGTTAATGCATAACTTTGATCCCAAAGAAGGTGATATAAGTTTTTATCTAATATTATTTGAAAGACAAGCAGAAAGAGTGCAGATTAAAAAGGAAAATTGGGTAACTAATCTAATTGGACTATTGCCGTTGGAAATGGCGAATTTAATTGTCCGGGAACCTGAAGAAAAGGCAAACGATTATGAGCACGTGAAGAGTATATTATTGAAAAGATTTAAATTGAGCCCGGAAGCATTTAAAATAAAATTTAAAAGTCATTGTAAATCGTCTGAAAATACTTGGCGAGATTTTGGGTTTGAGTTGGCGAATTATTTCAACGAGTGGATAATGGGATTAAAAATTAATGATTTTGAAAGTCTGAAACAACTTGTTATTGTGGAGCAGATGAAGGAACAGGTATCGAGAGATATTCAACAACATTTTATTGATTATTGGAGTAAAATTATTACAGTTGATGCTCTTTCTGAGAAGTTAGATGAATATGAAAATGCAAGGCAATATAATAAAGCCTCTTTGTATCCATCGTATGGAAATTTCCGTCAAGAAAAACAAAGCTATTTTAATAAAAGAAATCATATCCTTGGTGAGGAACATAGACAAGAGTCGAATAATCACAGGAGATTTGATAAGCGAAATTCTTTCAAAAACCCAGTTACGTGCTTCAACTGTGGGCGAGCAGGACATTTGGCCAGATTTTGTCGGGATAAGAAAGAAGGGAGAGGACGGACTGAGGTTAAAGTGGCGGAAGTCAAAGTTATTGAAGAAAAAGAGAGCGAAAGCAAAGTAGTTACTGCGAGATTCAACGGTGAGGTTGTAATGGAAAATTAGAAAGGGGTTGCTGTTCAGCCAAAGATGTCTGATCTTAAAATAGTAAAAATTTCATATGGAGGAACTGAGTACGAAGCTATTGTAGATTCAGGAGCACAAATAAGTGTGTTTAAAAGCAGTGTGGTGGGTAAAGAAGTAGGTTCTAAAGGATTCATAATGCTGCAACCTGCGTTTGGTACGTGTTTAAAGGCTGAACTAAAAGAAGTGGAATTTGGATTAGTGACGAATTCGTATATTACACCTGTAATTAAGACGATAGTGGCAACGCTGGATGGACTAAATGCTGACATATTATTGGATATGAAAACGTATGAAGCATTGAAGGAACAAAAGAGAATGCACAATCCAACTGTCACAGTTGCTGTGAACTTAAGATCAGATGCCCAAAATGAAGCAGTGAATGTGAGTGTGAATAATGAAATGGAAGAAGGGGAGCCGATAATAGGGAAGTATGATGCTGAAGAGAATAACAGAAATAAAGCAGAGATCTTTAAGAATCAACAAAGGAGGTGCAATACTCTTCAAGAAGCATGGAGATTGGCTAAGCAAAACAAAGGAGGATATGTGTTGGAGGATAATATGCTATACCATGAAGAGATTATGTGTGGAAATAAGGTAAGACAGCTAGTGATTCCTGAAATTAGAAAGAACGAGATACTAGAAATTGCACATGAATCAGTATTTGGAGCACATTTAGGAGCTCGGAAAACAATTCAGAGGATCAAATTCTCATTCTATTGGCCGGGTATGAGCAAGGAGATTAGAGCATATTGTAGTTACTGTCATGGTTGTCAATGCAGAAAAGTAAATCGTTCAGTTGATAAGATTCCAATAACACCTGTATGTCGTCCCGAACTACCATTCCAAGTGGTAAATGTAGATCTAATAGGTCCTGTAGAACCAATATCATCACAGGGACATAAGTGTATTCTGTGTTTGATGGATCAACATTCTAGATGGCCAGAAGCAGTCCCTCTAAAATCTTTGACGGCTAAGAATACGTGTGAAGTTCTGCTGGAAATTTTCAGTAGGACCGGAATTCCCGAAGTGATTGTAATGGACAATGCAACTAATTTTACATCAAGTTTAACGCAAGAGTTTTTAAAAAGTTTAGGAGCTTGTCCACGCTTTTCAACACCGTACCATCCGGAAGGAAATGGTTTAATTGAGAGATGGAACCAAACTTTTAAGAATATGCTGCATCACACTATCAGAGAGGAAGGAAGAAGTTGGCATAGACAAATACCACTTTTACTATGGGCTTATAGAGAAGTTCCAAATGCAACGACAGGTGTTCCACCTTTTCTGATGATGTATGGAAGAGAGTCAAAGGGTCCGTTGTCGATATTAAAATCAGCTTGGACTGGTGAGATATAATTACCTCTAAACCTGAAAGGATCAGTAGAGAATTATTTGAAGGAGTTAAGAGGAAAGTTAGAGGTAGCAACAGGAAAAGCAAAATTGACAAGTGAGGTACAACAAAGTAAGTACGCTGAATATTACAATATTAGAAAGAAACCTCGAGAATTTATACCTGGAGATCAAGTGCTTGTATTAATACCGGACTCAACCAATAAGCTTTATGCAAGATGGATAGGTCCTGTTGAAGTTGTGAGGAGAGTAAAACCAAATTCCTACTATTTGAGGATGCCTGAAGGGAATTTAAGATTGCTCCATGTAAACAAGATGAGGGAATACAAAGCAAGAATTCAGACTTTTGGAGTGGTTTATGATATTGATGAGGAATTTGGTGAGATATATGAGACACCAAAACTTTCAATAGCTGAGAGAAATGATGAAGCATTAGAAAGAGTGAATGTTGAATACCTAACCGAGACACAACAAAAGCAGTTGAAGGATTTACTATATCGATACAAAACGTTGTTTTCTGGAAGAATTAAAAGAGCTAAAGTTGGGGAGCATGTGATAAAGTTAAAAGCTGGAGAGGAAACCATGAAACCCAAAACTTATAAGATACCGGAGAAATTGAAAAGAGAAGTGGACGCACAAATAGATAAATTATTAGAGTTAGGATTAATTGAACATGTAGTAAGTGAAATAGCACACCCAGAAGTATGTGTTCATAAGAAAGATGGAACCATAAGGTTATGCATAGATTTCAGAAGTTTAAATGCACTGACTGTACCTGATGCATATCCGATGCAGAATATGATGGAGTTGAATTTCTTAGTAGGGAAGAAAAAATTTATAACGGTGCTAGATATGTTGAAGGGATATTGGGCTTTACCAATGGAAGAAAGCAGCAAACATTTAACCGCTTTCCGAACTCACCGAGGTCAGTATCAATGGAATGTATTACCGTTTGGATTAAGGAACGCTGCTGCAACTTATCAAAGAGCCATGTCTAAAATGGTCCAACCTATATCTCACTTTGCTTGTGCTTATATTGATGATTTGGCAGTATTTTCTGATACGTGGGAGGAGCATATGAAACATTTGGAAGAAGTTTTCAAAATATTGGAGTATTTTAATTTCTCAGTAAATTTGGACAAGTGTGATTTTGCAAGACAGAAAGTTAAATACTTGGGACATGTAGTTGGTTCAGGTAGGCACGCACCTGATGAAGAAAGAATAAAGGCGATTCAAAACTTAAAATCTCCCAAGACAAAGAAAGAACTGAGGAGTGCATTAGGATTATGCAATTTTTACAGGCAATATATTCCAAACTTTGCAAAAACTGCTTTACCATTAACAGAACTAACTAAGAAGAAAGTGCCGAATGAAATTCCATGGAGTAAAGAGGCTGAAAAAGCATTCAACGAGTTGAAGGCCGCATTGTGTGGAATTACAGAATTAAAAGTTCCTGATATAGAGAAACCATACTACTTGCACACGGATGCCTCGCAGACAGCAGTGGGGTGTTGTCTAGGCCAAATGGATGAAGGAAACAATGTACATCCAATAGCTTTTGGAAGCCAGAAACTGAGTCCAACACAACAGAAGTGGTCTACAATCGAGCGAGAAGCGTATGCTATTATTTGGGCTTTGAAGAGATTTGAAACTTTACTTTGCGGAGCTAAGATCTTCTTGCTAACCGATCATAATCCGCTAGTGTTTCTCACGAGTGCTGTACCCCAATGTCCAAGATTGCAGAGATGGGCGTTAGCCATTCAACGCCATGACATCGAGGCAAGTCACATAAAAGGGTCAAAACTAAGCAATGCAGATGCGCTATCTCGACTGTAAATAAAAGAAGACGAATTAGAACTTTATAGAGAATTTAAGAATTTTTGGAACTTTAAAATTATTTATTAGTAAGGAAAGTCTATTGATAAGTGTAAATGATGTGACCCTTATTATTTTTTTTGCCATATTAAATCTTTGGATTTAATATGACTCTGGTGGAAAGGTGTCAGGGTCACTAAATTTTAAATTTATGTTTATTTAAATTCATTCTTTAATTTGTTTTTATATATTTCCTGTATGGCAACCAAAAATATAAAAGTAGTTTCTTTGGTTGTTTTTTGTGGATTGGCAACAAGAAAAAAAAAAGGAAGAGAGGAGAATAAAGATGGCGATGTGATTGTTTAGAATTGTGTGTGATTTAAAAAGGAAAGTTTGATGTCGAAAGTTGTGAGTTGAAAGAAATGTTTAATAAAGAAGATTATTTTTTTAAAGCTTGAACCTTATTTGCCTACACGTAAGCCACGACAAAGTCCATCTCTGTTTTTTTATATTACCTATTAAGAAGTAGAGATTTCGGGAATTTCTAGTAATAATGTTGTAATATATTATGTTATGTAAAATGGCCTTAAACTTTTCGAATTGTAAGAGTATATGATCCATATAGGGCATAGCAAAATTTTACCCTTCTTTGAATGATGATGAAAAGTTCAGTCATAACATTTAGTGAACAAACTATTGTACTCAAAACAAGTTTAATGTAAATTGATTGTTACTAGTAACTTTTTTCCATGATGATTGCGTAATAAGGAACAAAGTTGCTAAAAAATCAAATTTCATTATCATTACAGCGGGTTTGAATTTGTCATTCTGCTGTTTGTTGTGATTGGAAGAAATCATTTTTTAAAATATTTTTTATAAATAATCTGAGATTTTTTTGCTGCTGAAAGCAATAATGAGAGGAGAAATTTAGAAGAGAGGGACAGGGAAGATTTTATACAGAGTTTAACACGTAAATTTGAATGTGAGGGATATTTACATCATGGATCTTTTTTAATGATTTTATATTGTAAACATTCGCTACAATCCAAACTCCAATAGCAAAAGAAAAACTAGTTCTTCCAAAAAATTGAACTAAAACTATTTAGAAAAAATGCGAAAAGATTTTTTAACAATGAATTTATCGAACAACTAAAAACAAAACAAAATAATTCCAGTTCATAAAATATAAATTAAAATTAAAACAAAAAAGTAAAGTTCGTGAAAAAGAATTCATTATCCATACTCCGACATTTCACAATTAAACCCCAAATAATTGCAAACCTGAGTAAAAATTTCTGCCCTCTTTATAGTTAACGTTATAATTGTTCTGGGAAAGCTCTCAATAGTGCTATTTCCATTTACTGTGGGTGTAAATATCAATTTAATTAAAACATCATAGCAGAGTAATTAGTAATCATGTTGAAAACGAAAAGTATTCGAATGTGTCAATGATATCAGAGATTGCCCGTTCAATAATTAAAACCATAAATTAAGTGGAAAATAATCCAAAGACAACTCACAAAATTTTTAAAGAAGCAGATGATAGATATTTAATCATAAAAGTAAAAACAAATCCGTTGCTTAGTGGACCAAAACTATCCATTATTGCTGAAAAGGAATTAAAAAATTGCCCATCAACATTGGTAAAAGTAAATGTGTGTGCCATCAACGTTAGTTATAAAAAATTCGATTTATTAATGATCAATTTTTGATTAATTTTTGCTTTAACATACTCATTTTTATATTCTTTTTTCAAGCCACATGAGAACTATCTTAGGATAGATTTCAGTCATGAACGGATGGCTTTAAAGGCATTTAAACTGATACTCTCTACTAAAGGATGTTTGAGCCTGAATGATTTTAGCATAGCAGTAATCCGTGTAATAAAGCAGTCCATTAAAGTAATCCTCTTATTTAATTGAGCTTGATATCGAAACAAAGTTTCATTTTATTAATCTGCTATAAGCAGAATTTTTTTTATCTTCGAACTAAATAAAAGATAGCATATGAAATTATCAAAATGTCATACTTACCCTCTCATAAAGGGATATTTTCATCTGCTTTCTAAGATATAATCAAAAGAATCAGCAAGGGAAAAAAGAGCCTATGTACGTATTGTCTTTTGGAAGAAAGACTAAGACTTTCTTTCTAAATAATCCTTGTAAGAAACGGATTGGAAATAATTGATACATAAATCCGTAATAAAATCCTTCCACGTAGAAGATTCTACGCTCTTTATTATATTGTACAACATTTTTGATTACTAGTAATCCTTTTCTTCTATTATCCTTTCAAATTATCCTAATTGAAAGACTCCATTACCTGCAAAATGAAAACGAGAACAGTTTTACCTCTTTATATGAGGCTATTTTCTTCGTAAATGCGTCGACGGTTGAAGTTATAATTATTTCAATTCTGGGAACTTTTTAAATAATTAAATAAGCATCATATATATATAGGAAAATATTTACATACAATAATCTTCTTATAAAGCGTGAATATATTAACTGCCAATTAGGTTTTGTATGCTTTCAAGAAAATTATCCGTTTTTTTGAGATACAAACTATAGCTTGCAGGCATCTTAAATTATTAAAAACTAAAAAAAAAAATACTCCAAACATTCCATAATTCCAACGGTTTGTTCTTTCAACTTAACAGCATATATTACAAACCATTGCCAGATTTCAAAAGATTTACAATCGATTATCAACTGTTATACAAAAAATAAACGGATTAATATAAATCAAAATATGTTTAACAAAAAAATCATTTGCTTTCAACTTTTAATAAAAATAAAAATAGTAGAAGTTAAAAAATTTCTGAAACAGAATCGTCTGCTAAAGTCTGTTAACAGATTTAGATTAATATTTTTAACGAACAAGGTGTAGTTAAATGTAGTTTTGAGGTTTTTTTACCGAATTTTTATTACTGAAATAAATTATCTTTAGGGTTGATTGATTAATTTTTCTTTATAAGTGTAATATTAAATAAGAGGTTATTCAAATAAAGGTATCGTTTTTCTTGCATTTTTCAAAAAAAACGAAAGTCGCTCTTGCATCTGCAAAAATGAGAAATTTTTCAAACGTACATCACTATTCCCATTACCGGGTAAATTTTTTCAATTTTTTCTGATATCTGCCCTTGGGTAAACTAAGTGTTTTTGCTTTCAATTGAAAAAGAAAGTTTTTATTTGTAAATATTAATTTATGCGAATGGTTCATTTGTGTTTCAGAATCCTAAGCCAAAAGCTTGCTCTGCATCATCAAATTTTCTCATCTTTTAAAATCTTCCTTGCTTCAATTTCCTCTTCAAAGACCAATTTACGTTTTTTCATTCAAATGCTTAAATGTTTTGATATTTACTAAATTCAGGCGTTGTCACTTTTTAAGTTCCCATTTTTGAATTTTTTTTCATTTCCCCTTTCTGTTCAAACATCTTGATTTTTGGTCTTTTGCTACTATTTGTTACGCACAGTCTTGGCTGCAGTTCTGGAGGAGAATCCTCTGGTCAAAGGAAAAAAAATCGAAACACTTGCATCCTTTTCCCTTTTGGTCGTAAATTTGGTCATCATCAACTTAACGCCGGTCACTGCAAATCTCTTGAGTTAAATCCTTGTGTTCAAACCTTTTCTGCGTTTTTTCTCAGAAATTAATTGGTTCTTCAAAACTTTGGATACTAGGGGACAAAGGCCATAACAGCTATAAGTCCCAGGATTTGAAATCAATCAATCAATCAATCAATCAATATGTTTCAGAAAAAGAAAGATAAAATAAATAGTTGATAAGATTCTAGAGATAAAATGGGTTTTTTTATAATTAATAGGTTTATATTCATATACGAAGATTTGTGCTAGGAATAAGGCCTTTTTTTATAGATATTTGTTCTTAACATAATTTATTTCTCTATTATTAATCTTTAAATATTTATGCAATGAAAATTTCTCATTTTTCCTAACTTGGTTTCTAAACTTCTATGCTGAAACTTAATAATGAAAAATTCTTTATATATTGAATTAACACGTTGGCTTACGCTTGCTTGTAAATCAAGTTCTATATTTAAGGTATCCGAGCACGTTAAAAAAAGTCGATTTTCTCAAAATGATGACATTTTTGGAAAAATCACTAATTTGAAGACCTGTCTTTGAGCTATTCAAAACAAGTTTAAATTTATTTCCAGAAGACTAGATATTAACTTTTAGGTAATGATCGGTGGGCATTTAATAACTGGACATTTAGATAACCAGACGTGCCTATTTAAAGGACCAAAAACACGTAAAAATTTTATATAAACACAATTTAGTTTTAAATTTATAAATATTTTGCAAGGAAAGGCGAAGAGGCAGACAGATGCATTAAAGGGACTCTTTAAAAACATATAAGAAAATAGCCAAAGCACATTAATTTCCGACATATAAACGCAGTTTTTAAAATAGATTAAGTAAAGTCATTAAAATGCAACAAATCAACTGTCCATAAGAATTTTAAAAATATTAAGGTGAGAATTGACATCCACTAGTCAGCGCAAGTTAATAGATAACATATGAAAATATCGTAGGCGAATATTATTAAAAATAGTGCATTCAGTTAAAATATGACTTACACTTAAAATTATGTTATGCCACACAATTGAGACGTGGTTCTTTAAATAAGGGGTACTTGTGGCTAAAATGAAAATGATCAATGCGGAAGTGAATTAATTTAATATCTGACCTGCGAACTGGTATATAAACTTATCAATGGTTTGAGAAAATGCAACTTATTGGAAGTCACTGGTTTAATATGTCCTTCGCAAAACTTTTTACTAAGCCTCTTACATGGATACCAATTTTGAGAAATGCGATAATAAATAAAAAAGTTACAGTTAAGAAGGATATAGTTGAAGAGTGATATTTTTTCGACAACAATACAAGTCTGTCGTATCACATACTCACTCCTCTTCCACATCACACAAACATTCATTTTTCCCACCACACACTCATCTTTCACATCACATACACTCATCTTCAACGTCGCACAAACACTCATCTTTCTCATCACACACACTCATTTTCCACATCACACAAACACTCATCTTCCACATCAGACACACTCATCTTCAACATCGCACAGGCACTCATCTTCCACATTACACACACTCATCTTCAACATCACATAAACAATCATCTTCCATATTACATACACTCATCTTCTACATCACACAAACAATCAACTTCCACATCACACAAACTCTCATATTCCACATCACACACGCTCATCCTCCACATAATACACACACACACTCTTCTTATTTCATAAGTAATGATTAATTTTTAATTAGTGGGAAGGAAAGTTCTTTATTTTGATTTTTACTGTGATAAAATTTTCCTAAACGTATAGTTTTCAGCAACGTAAATTCATTCGACTTTTACATTTTTTTTTAATTTTTGTTAAAAAAGACACCAAAGAACAGAACTCAGGACATTTTATTATTATTATTATCTTTTTGTTACAATATCAAGCGATCCATTTTTCAGAAAGAAAACTATTTTTTCATGGATGTCAAAATTTAATACGTCTCTATTCTTTAGACCTGAAAAGATACAAGAATACTATAAAAATCAAGAAACATGCAAAGCATTGTTTTAGAATAATAACATCTTTGCAACAGCATAATGTATTTTACATTCTTTGTTTATTTCCTTTTAATTATCAAATTATAAATATTAGAATAATAAAACCTTTTGTCAATTCTTTTTGTTTAGTAATCGAAAAAGAAAATAATGAATAAATTTTATAACTTATAAGCATTTAAAAATTATGCAATTTTATCTATTTGCATAGTTTTTCAAGGTTTTTCAATGAGTTAGAATATGATTCAAAAGTATTTATAAATACGGTTAGTTATTTGTTTCGGAGACCAAAACTACATTTCTTTGTTAGGACGACTTTGCTACCATACACATAGGTTGAGGTTTCAATGGTAATTATGAAGATGAACAAAACAAAATCTTTTTTATAACTTTAGTGAATTTATAAAATATAACATCTTTATTCATTACTTTAATTTAACAAAACTAGTTGAATTAGCTCAGTTTGAGTACTTCCCCTGTTTGAGTAGTTCCCCTGTTGAGATGTTTTGGAACTGATTTAATAATATTACTTTTATGGCAGATGGCATTCCAATTAGTATTTTCTTAACTTCCACATAATGAAATTAAATTACTGAAAATGCTTTCAGATATATCAATGTTCGAATGTCCTAATCTTTCAACTCCTAGATTTTAATTAAATCTAAATTATTTTAACAGTTGATTGATGATTTTTTAATTCCTTTTTGTCTTTAACGCTGACAATATCTGTTCGGAAGTGATCTTCCAACAGATAGTTAATACAATGGACAAAATAACGACACAGTGGTCTTAACATTGAAATTTGGCTAATAGCACCATTATGAATGGTCTCCCTGAACCTTTCTAGTATGGTCTCAAAATATAGTTCTTATGTCCTTACTCCACGTAATATTTGAGACCTCGGATAAGGCCGAGAATATCTTGCATGGTATTGGTGAATGATAGATACAAAATATAGATTTTAGGCCTAATTCAACATCTTTACTAAATCCATCTCTATAATAAATTCAACAACTTTTTTTCTAGCCGATTAACATCAAAATTAGACGCAAAACTACAATTGTAGTCACAAGATAAAAAGGCTGAATTTTATTTACTTCAGCCGTTGTGTTTTTGAATAAGTACGTTTAGATGGATGGAAAAGTACAAGTCATTCGTTTGTTGGGTTTCTTCAAAATTTGACATTTAAATTGTAGATGCAAAACCCATGATCTAAATTTCATTTCTAACTCATTACGTTTTGAAAGTTATTCAGCCCATTTACCTTCAGACATACAGACTGATTTTGTGTGAATGGATTTCGTTCAAATGTTGAACAGAAATCTACAAATTTGGCCACATTTCCACGTATCAAATTTCAGGCATCTAGCTCAATGCCCTTTGAGTTGATGTGTTCACCGATTGGATAGAATGACTTATGGATAGATACACATAAATGTCAAAAAGATGTTTTTAAAAATTTCTGTGACTCCATAGAAAATTTTACGAAATTTAATTGCGAGATTTTAGATTTTTTTCTTTAA
Organism: Argiope argentata; assembly: GCA_026289955.1. Lineage (NCBI taxonomy): Eukaryota > Metazoa > Arthropoda > Arachnida > Araneae > Araneidae > Argiope > Argiope argentata. The sequence goes on along the minus strand of JAOUZG010030080.1, from coordinate 486,655 downwards.
AAAAATGAATGCAATGTGCTAAAATATCGTTCCATTTAAAATTGTTTTACATTTATTTAAAGTATAACAGAAAAGATTTTACAAAAGAATGTATATTAAATTGCATTTTAACTTCAATGATGCGCATTATTTTGCATGTTTTACTTCAATGAAATTACACATTTTTACGAAACAAACATTTTTTGCTTTTTTATATAAAAACAGTATAATTAAAAATATTAAGGTCTAAATGTATAAGACCAATATTTTAAATTAATTCCTTTATATGAAATTCTATTAGTACATACCTTTTTTTAAATAATTAAAGTTAATACAGAATTTTTTAATATATAAACATTATCTTAATTTTTCATTATGGTAAAATGGTGAAATACATAAAAATATATTTTAAATCATTTCACAGTACCAATAGAAATTATTTATTTTGAAACGAATGAAAAAGATACAGAATAACACATTTCCCATACAATTTCTGTTGTTCTGTTTGTTGATAGAAATAAAAATAAACACAATTTTTATCATCCTTTTACTTTTTAAATTTTTAATGTATAGCTAAAATAAAACATATGTTGCTTAATTTTTTTGAAATAAAAATTTGCATCGTAGTGTAAAGTATTGACATTATCTTAAACAATCATTAGAAATCTTTTTTTTTCTCCTTTTCAATTCTTGTGATAGAAGTCAAAACAACTAGTTAAAAAGGAAGTTAGAGCCTACGTCCCCCAATGACGTCATGTAGAAAGATATTTATTGTAAGTTTTCTTTCCACAGTCTACAAATCCACTGCATTTTTTCCATTCATCTCTATTATATTTTTCATTACAATGCTTGCTCTATTGTATATGCATATCGATAAACTATTCTATTCTATTGTCTTTGAACAAAAAGGTTTATTAACTCCGACTGTAACCATAAAATATATATATTATGAAAGATTTCCCTTATATCTATGAATGACAATACGTATTATTAAGACATTTTTTAATAAATTACATTTAAAAATATAAAATCTTAGCTTTGAATACTATCATTTTCTTAAAAGTTGCCCGGATCTCTTCAGATATTATAAAAATAAAATGTTGTTTCTCTCAGGATGTATTATATTGTTCCTAACTACAAATCTTCAATAGGTTTTTCATTTAAAAAAATCAAAATTAATTTCTATTTCATTTATTTCTAATTCCATACAATTATTTTCCTTCTTTTTTTTACTTCTCTTTATATTAAGAGGAAATATTGTACTCATAAATACAGTCGAAGATTTCAAAGAATTTCTACACTTCTAATATCCC
>JAOUZG010030080.1:412710-440363 GCA_026289955.1 Argiope argentata | reverse complement strand
TTGTAGATGGCGCCACAAGTATTGGAAAAACTTGTAAAACATTGTATTAGAATATCTGTGAGAGCGTAATTCAAGCTTTATATCGTGAAGATTACTCACTCATTAAGGCAACATTCCGAATATGATATATAGTTTGAAGGATTTAAATTGTATATCTGTTTGCTAAATTGTAAAGAGAAAAACTGAATTTTATTAGCACAATTGAACTATACGAGTTCCATCGTAAGTAAACGGAGGAATTTTCTTGGGAACTATATGATTAATTATATAAAAATTAAAAATATTGAAAAAATTACAGTCAATATAATTAATTGAATAAAATTAAATATTTTCTAATGCTATGGGAAATATGTTTACTGCCAAATTCATTGAATTTTAAATGAAATTAAAAATTATGTTTATTACATTAGGTAAGAAATAAATATTTCAAGAAGGCAAAATGCTGAAAGATTCAATTTTCTAATTTCTCTAAAAATGATGTGTCCTGATTTTTTACTTAGTTATTAATTTACTAATTTTATTCTTCTAAGAAGCTAAATGGATCCATTTTCTTAAGCCAATCTCAATTCTAAAAATATTTTAACAAGGTATTACAAGAAAGGGATATGGCCTTTTAAAGAGTTAGGAGTGTTATCACATTCAAGATAAATATTTTTTGGGAAACGCTAATATTAAATTACATTTTTAAATTTTTTGAATTTAAAAAAATGGAAAAATGATTTCAATACCTATAAAATCAAAATAACGTCAATTAAATGACAAAAAAATTAAATAGAAATAAAAGGATTTTTTTTAAAAAAAGGAGTATAAAGAAAACTTTTTTTAGATGTGTTTCCAATTATTTGCTTAAAATTTTACCGATAGCATAAAAAATACATTACCTAGATCCTGAGTTAGAAATTAAGCTGTATTTTTATCAATTCTTTAAATATTGTAATTTGACCAATAATTAGCAAAAAATATTTACTTCATTCTCGCACTGTGAAGTAATAAAACTATCATAAAATATTTCTAAATGAATACATTATCTATGCTGTGTCTCAGGAACTACAAAGTATATTGAAGAATTATTATACCAAATTTGGATACAAAACATTTGTTAAATTTTGATTTATTAAGTTATCCATTATAAAATTCTAACAAAGATTAGCATTTGAGAAAATAGCATTCAAAGATTTAAAATAGCATTGATACTGACGTAAATGTAAATTTAAAAATCTGGGTAATTTCTCCAGAAAATGAACTGAGAAATAAAACTCAAACAATATTATATTTTGCAAACATTAAAATAAAAAATTGACTTTTTAATGTAGTTACCTTTTTAAAAAAATCCCTTTCTATATTGATAACAACGATAATAATTATTAATAAGTTGTCAAAATAATCAGTCAAGTAATCCAATTAGTCGTTTATTATTGCCTGATTAATCACATTTACGACTTACTGTATTCCAAAGGTAATCATCCTTATTCCTTAAGGCAAAAGATACATTATAATAAGGGAATTGTCGTTTGACTGGTGTGTTAACATATTCGGGGACTGAAATGTTAAACATTCATTCATCTAAAAACATTCATTATGATGTAAAATACTATGAATTTCATTGCATTTAAGTTTCTAAACCTTGTTGTCATCTGTTCAGTTTTTCATAGTCTAATTGTCTTTCAATTATTTAGAACACTAGCATAAGCATATAATTAAGAGTTTCCATTTTGTTTTATTCTTTAATTAATTGTTAATTAATTGTTGTTAAATGAATGAAAACTGTTAAATATTGGCTATGTTAAGGATAATTTACACTTAACAAATTTAAACGAATACTTTATTTCTTTAGATATAAAAGATCGTCATTATAGACAGAAGAGCATTTTAGCGTGCAATTCTCGTAATCATTTTGTTTTAACATCTATATTTGAGATTAGAAAAAAAAGGATATCCTTCATTTGATAACACTAAAAAAATATGTTTGCTGAAATTTTTTTTAATTTTCATCCTTTTTACTTTTTAATGCATTTCATTTATATCTTTAAATGCTATTTTCTCAAATTCAATGGCAGCCTATTTTGGAATAGTGACTGCACTGTTCTTCCTGATACTGTTAGGTTGGCATCTTCACCTTATTGAACTGATGGCTTTATCATATTATTGATACTGTTAGGTTGGACAACCCCGCACCGTTTATTTATATCGACCTAGCAGATAGACTTAGATCAGCCTTGCATATTCATATCGGCCTCCGGATAGAATTAATATGGGTTTTTATATAAGTGGTGAAAAAAAGTATCTTAAAATCATTTCAGATCAATTGAACATTATAAATCGATCATAACTGACGCCCATCAACCACGATTCTATTTTTAGTCACAATAAAGTTGCTAAAATGTCTGGCACGAATTTTTTTAATATAAAGAAAAATAACTAGAAACGATACCTTTTTATTTTTTTTCTTCAGTTACTATTCTCATTTCATATAATGAGATAGTCATAAATAAACATTCTTGTATATTTTTAAGTATGAGAATGGATAAATGAATAATCATGAACTTAAAAAATTCCTTTTTTTCCTATTTTTAACTTTGCATTCCACAATATAATGATTTTGAAGACTTATTAAAGAATTAAAAGAGTACAGACATTAAATAAATATTCAAAGAAGTAGAATTAATATTAACTGTTAAAAGTTAATCATAGTTAATGTATAAGCTCATTATTTAATTTAAACAAAATATTGAGCAAAATAATTCCTTACCACACTTTAAAAAACTAAATAAATTAATTTTATGAGTCACAGTTATAAAATATTTAATACTTGCAAATTATTTGCATAATTATTAGTTTGGGTTTCCAAACTTTTTTAGTTTTTTAGTTATTTTAAGTGTGTACCTTTTATTAAACAATGTTACGCTTACTATCAATTAGGTACGATCTAATCCAATAGTTTAACAGAGCTTCATTGATTATGCTCTAAAGCTTTTATTTTATTATAATCTCCCTTCCCCATAACAAACTACATATTTTTTTTATTTAATTTAAATAAAATTTGAACTTTTTTTATTAAATTTTGAATTTTGAATTTAGAAAAAAAATGAATATAGAACTTTGTTTCGAATGAATCAATATAGTGCATAAGTAGACAAATTTTTTATCGTGATTTTTATGGTTTTATCGTGATATTTTTATATAGATTCTAAATAGGCGATATTTCATATTGTATTTATTCAGATCTAATAAATTAATTATGGTATCACCAAATTCACAATTCTGTAAAGCTTAATTATTTTTCCTTACCTTGATAATTTTTGGTGCGTCTAATTTGCTTCGACTTTCTGTTCTAGAAATGTATTTATTGTTACTTGAATTTCATTAAATGTTCAAAGAGCACTTTAGATTTTTATGGAAAGCCGGACATTTTGGCTTAAAGTTTTAACATTTATGAATCTTTAAATTTGAATTATTTGTTTAAAATTATGATAATCAGACGCCCGAGTTATACACAAAGGCAACAATTAAATGGTTAATCACATGCATTCCTATTACCTGTTGTATAGTTACATGGGAACGTTTATTGCTTATGTGGAATGGTTGTTACCTGTGAATGGTTAATTTGAAATTATATATTTAGAATTACGATAATCCAATGCCGGAACCACACACAAGTAAGTTAAACAGTTGAAAACATTTGTTCCTCTCATATAATGTATAATTTTATGAGAAAGTTTATTCCTTCGGTGAATGGTTATGTGATGAATGGTAGGACCAATAGGATCAAACTAAACAAAAGGAATTACTCATGTCCGGAGGATGTTATCTGACTTATAAAGCTTATATCACATACTCTCTCACCAGTGAGTCGATGGTGAAACTAGTGAATAATTTTGTGCCAAGCGTATGGCGAACGTGTGTGTGTTGGTGATGAAGTTAGCTTGTTGTTTCGAATGCGTCTGACGACTTTTGCTCCCAATAGAGGGCGTCACAACAGATGTAGGATGTAATTCAAGGTTGCGGGTACCACTGTAAGTAATGGTAAGAACGATAGTACCGAACTAGCAACATTAGGGTTTGTAGCCACTAGACAAAAGTAATTAGGATGTTATCTGACTCATGAAGCTACTATGACATACTCTCTCACCAGTGAGTCGATGTTGAGACTAGTGAATAATTTTGTATCAAGCGTTTGACGAACGTGTGTGTGTTGGTGATGAAGTTAGCTCGTTGTTTCTAATGCGTCTGACGACCTTTGCTGCCAGTAGAGGGCACCACAACAAATGTAGGATGTAATTCAATGCTTCGGATCACCATTGTAAGTAATGGTAAAACTGAAAGTACCGAAGTCGCAACATTAGAGTTTGTAGCCGGTTAACAGAGCCATTAGACAAAAGTAACCACTCATGTTCGGAGGATGTTATCTGGCTTATGAAGACTCCCCTACAGTTAATGTAAAATTATATATCTAAAATTAAGATAATCCAATACAATTAATTGCATGTGAAATCTTTATTGTCTGAGTATAGTTAATTTTAAATCATATGTTTAAAATTAGAAATCCGAATTACACGTTGATGACAAAGTTAAATGGTTAATCGCATTTATTCCTCTTACATATTGTAAAGTTTCATGCGAAAGTTTGTGGCTTATGTGGAACGGTTATTATCTGTGAATGGTTAACTTTAAATGAAATATCAAAAATTATGATTTTATCCGAAGACGGAACTACACAAGGGGAAAAATTGAAAGGGTAATGAAACGTATTCCTCTTCTCTAATGATTAATTCCATGGGAATGTTTATTGCTCATGTTTAATAAAAAAAGATTATATTACTTTAACTGTGACTAAAACGGAAACCAAATGCTAATTTACAATGAATAAAGACTCAAAATCCTTAATTGGGCTGTAATGACGTCAGGCCTAATTTTTTCCAATTTCCACGGAATGATCATATCAACTTTCACCTCTAGATGGCGCGGTTGCCGATTGGAACTGTGTTAAAGATTAGCTACGAAGAAGAGATTCGGTGGACGAAGAAGCGGAAATCTCTATCGAGTCGCCAGGATCATGTGTTGACTGGTTTAGTTATGAATACTATTTTTTACTATTAATTGTTATGTAGTGTAATTGTTTGTGCGGTGTTATTCAGTCCTGTGTTGTGACATCCAAGAGAAAAATTAAAAGATTTTCAAAATTTGTTGTTTATTCTTTTAGTTTCAATACAGGTTTTTTACAGAATGCCCATTTTAAAATCGTGGTTTTACATTCGCCATTTTTCGTATTTTAAATTCTAATACAGTGAAAAGGGCTTATTAAGAATTTGATTATTTTTAGTCATGCTTTAAATTTTTCTTAGCCTATATTTCAAAATATCATCAATAGTTCAGATTATTTCGCTTCAATAGTTCTTTATAAATATCTTCATTGCTTCTTTAATGACCATAAGAAAAAATTATATAAGACTCTATATTAGGTCTGGATATTTACTATTATATAAAAGATTTCATTAAAATACCAGTGAAAAAATGTTGAGCATATTGTAAGTTCAGTTGCCTTTTAATTTTCAAAAGTTTTATTTTGTATTTGTTGTATTGAAATTGCTATGTACAATTTATTTATTGAATGCATTTTTGATAATTAATTGAAATTATTTTAAATCATAATTTTTATTAAATAATTAATCATTTTGAATTAATCGTTGAAAATTTATTAAGTATGCATTATCTTCAAAAATATTTAAATAAGGACAGTTTTTTTGTCTTTTTAAATTTTAAAATTATTTTTTTCTCTTGTATTCGCCTGTAAATCCACTTACTTTAAATCAAATTATGCATTATATCGAATATTTCATTGTGATAGATGTTAGAATAAGCCAAAATTCTTAGTATTTAAATTTATAATTTTCGATAAATTATTTCAGTTTCAGAAAAATTTTATTTTAACTCTATAAGATGAAAAAACAATGAAAGGATTCTTTTGCGAGAGAAATTAGTAAGGGTCAATCAAAACTTTTTAGCATTTAGAACTTTTATCATTAAGTTTTTATGAAATGTTGAACATGAGTATATACTTGAAATAATAAATCAAGAAATTAAAAAAAAATAATAATTTTATTTTCAATTTATAATATTATTAATTACAGCCATGTTGCATTAATTTTATAATTTTTTTATAGTTTCTGATTGTAATCAATCAGCTTCACACTAAGCCAGGAACTTCTTGCCAGGATTTGATTCTTTGCATCTGAAAAGATATAAAATACTTTTTTGTAAAAAACAAGAAGATAGTGTAAATAGTTATTTAATAAAATATTATCAAACAATAATTTTTATTTAATGTTTTGACTGCCAAAACCAAAAAAAACCTCATATTTAATGTGAATTTCTGGTACATAGATACCCTGATACACATAGTTAGACATATACGCATTTAGTACTCTGATGCACATATGAACATAGATAAAAAAATATGGTACTCTGTAAACCAGTACGCATTTTTGTTTAGCTATTATGTTTTAAAATTTTTCAAGTGCAAGTTTTATTTAGTACAGAGGAAATAAAATGCGTCTAAATAAAGGTAGCAGGATAATGAAAGAATAATGAATATACATAACTTCAGGATAATGAAATATACATAACTAAACTTTTCATGAACCATACAATATTTAATAAAGGAGGCGAAACCGGGAATAATTAAATAAATAAATAATTTGAAACTTATTATTTTGTAATGGTTAAAATGCTGAATTTTTAAAGATATTTTAAAGATATTTTTCCTAGTAACAATAATTGTTTTTAAACAATAAGAAAATGGATTTAATATTTTCAATTTAAAAAGTCTGGATAGATGATATCTCTATCTGTCATAAAATTAAACAATTAATTTTTTAATGAATTTTATATGAATTATTTTTAATTTTTTGATAGTATTCATAAGCGCTATTTCTAAAACAAAATTTTATATTGAATTTTTTATACTTACAGATTGCTTTTAGAAAATAAAAAAAGATATTTCATATTTGACAAAAGAAAGACAGATATAGCGAAAAAATTTCAACATGAAATTTGTATGATTAAATACATAATCTAAAATTTACAGATAATCAATTTATAATAAATCTTCAACAAAAGCTTTAAATAAAAACTTATAATACTAATAAATAAGAATAGAAATTTTTGTTATCCTTTCCTGAGTATTAAATTACAGTTATTATTCATAGCATAAAATTTCAAGAAGATTCGTTACTTTTAAATATTTATTGTAGTATTATTGAGCGAAACGAATTGAAATAATCATTAAATATTACACATTTTAGATTTTATTAGCATCAGATTTATCATTTAGTAAGCCTTTAATGGGGTTTGGTTGAATGAGGATTAAATGAATGACTGAAAAATAAATAATGACTGAATTACTGCTTAAAGACATCATTTGCATTTTTTTTTAGTATTCTATTAAATATTGAAAGCTTGTAATGGGGTTTTGTTGAATGAGGATTAAATGAATGACTGAAAAATAAATAATGACTGAATTACTGCTTAAAGACATCATTCGCAATTTTTTTTAGTATTCTATTAAATATTGAAAGCTTGTATATATCAGGCATGTTTCATAGATGAAATATTTAATCATTATTTCCAGTAAATTCAATTTCGTTCAAAATTATGATATAAAATATGCATTCCTATTCTCATATTGATAAACGCACAATATTTAGAAAATCAGCTTCATTAAGGACTAGAAATAGAAATATTACATTCTAGTATAGAAATTAAATAAAATATTTATATTTCTCAGACAATCTAAAAAAATACTTATTAAGAAATTGAATGTTCTTGATGCATGGAATTATAACACTTGCATCCTCATGCAAGTTGTTCAAGTTTAACAGTTTATCTAGCACTAACAGCGTTTAATTAATTGACTCAAATGATACTTTAATAATTAAGAGATAAACCATATATGTTTCATAGACAATCTAAAAAATAAATATTAATAAATTTTTTTGTTGACAAATGAAAACTGAAACATTCCATTATTTACTAGAAATTTTTATTGGTGTTTCATAGATTATTAAACAGCAAAATCAAATTAATTAATTGATTCAAACAATTCCTTAATGATTAATTTTTTCTATAAATAATTTGAGGAATATCGTAAAGAACTGATCAAGTATCTTTGATGGCGATGCGTGGTCTTTACCATGCTCATTTCTTCCACAAGTAGCTCAGAGCTGGGTTGTAGGCTCCGTAATAGTTGTAGGCGTAGGGGGCGGCAACGTAGGGGTTGTAACCGGCGTAGTATCCGGGGTAGTAAGGAAATTGGGCCAGAGCGCACACCACCAAGGCCACCAAGACGAGGAGAACGAACTGCAATTAAAAAATACAAAAATTATACTTAAAGAATCTACATATATATTTAATAATATGATTAAAACTTAAATCTGAATTGAAAAGTAACATGTATGATATTCTTTTAAAATTTGATTTTGTATTGCACTATGGTTGAGTGAAATTTTTAAAATCATGAGGTATTAAAAACAGTTATACAGAAAGGAAAATGCAATGAATATCATAAAATAACATTAATTGAAAATATATTAAAGAATAAAGCTATTTATGAGATATTTTTTATAATTTTAATAATTTACATTAGTTGGAAATTTCAATTGAAATTATGTTCTAGTTAGTTTATTTTTGAGGAAGAAACATCACGATTTTAAAATATTCTCTCTTTTTTTATATTCGAGTTGCAATTTCAATAAATAATAAAAATAATAATAATAAATTACTTGAAAGAGATTTTTTTAATAAAAATTGGCTATTTTTATATATTTGTTGGCGAGTACTTAAAGTATAGTGAAGAAAATCAATATAACATAATTTCAAATTCAAAGTTCTCATTTTTTTCCTGAGGAACACAATCATCAGAATTCCGAAAAGAATTTTTAAAACTTTAAAATTTCTTTTAAACTTCAGGCAAAAATGTTTTTTATATTACATTCAATTTCTACTAAATGCTTACCCCTTTCAAGTACAAAATATTTATCTAAAAATAAATATTAGATTTTTGAAGCCTTTTTATTTGATATAATCGCAACAAAATTAGTAAATCAGCAAACGGCGAATAAAATAAAACATAATTCTAGCACAAAATGTGAACCAACAAAAAATTTTTAAGTTGCATTTTTTTAAGTTGGTAAATAAAATAAAGTTTAAATAAATTCATTATAATGGAATACCGATTGCAAGATATGTTTAAATAAGATAATTACAAAAGAATAATGGTAAAAATTGATAAATCATTAATAAATAATGTGAGAAATTCAATTTAATATCAAGCAGTTAATCTAAAAATAATTACAATTTCATTTATGAGTTACCTGAATAAAGAAGTTTTTTCTAAATATTCTTTACTGTATTGTTATTATTTAAATTGTTCATTATTTTAAATCAGGCTATCCTGAACAGTGTTCCAAAATACTCAAAATATGAACAGAATTGATAGAAAATTTTTTCTCTAATATATTTGTATTTTCAATATCCAAAAGAACATTTTATGTATTCATATTCTTGTATAATGTTAGTTTTGAAAATATTCTTTTTATAGTAATAATTTGAATAGTTATTTTGAAATCTGCAGTTAGCAATTTGATGCATAAATAAGACCAAAATATCTATAACAGCGATATTACTTTGTGCCTTGGTAATTATATAATAATAACCAAGAGCAAAAAATAAAAAATAAATCTTGAATAGTTAGAACTGTTATATTCAGTACTCAAAGAATATAACTTTTTTCGACGGTTCTACCTCACTAAGGGGTGAGTTAAGAAAGGATGGGAAATTTCTGGAATTCTTCAATTTCCATTAGATTCTTTTTCGTATGTGAGCGTTATGTTGTTTCTTATCATATCAATTTAATTTTAACTCAAAATTCCGTATTGACCCAAGAAGTAAAAGTTTTCAGGTGGTACAAAAAGTTCTCTATATAAACCTATTAAATAATTAAAGAGATTAGATATACTGCAGTTAATATCAAAATATAATCAAAAAAATTAATAACAAAAAATGTGTTTAACATAAAAATAATTACCAAATTTTAAGAAATGGGATCTTCTATTTATTCATCATAATTTAATGTTTAGGTCCCTAATATTAAATAAAAATTGTTCTAAAGCATTTTATTGTGAGATATTATTAAAAGTTGTCTCCTCGGATATTCTGAATTCTTCCTATTGTTAATTAAAAACATTTACTTCTTTTATCTCTCTTTTTAACCTTGTTTTGACTAAATAAACGCATCCTGACGCATGCGCAATAGCATGGAGAATTTCCAAGTCCATGAATGAACAGTATTCAAATCTTAGTTCTTAACCTTTAGTAACCATGTCGTTTAATTTAATTTCAGCTGGTGTTCGAAAACTTTAAATAAATATTAGTAATTCCTTTTTTCATTAAAATTATCCAAGGGATTGATATCTATCTCGGACTTTTAAAAATTATTCATTTGTTGTAGAAAATATATTTTTACATAAATAATAGTTTCAAGATGCCTAAAATAAAAATTCTAACTCTCCTAACTTTGTTAAAATTATTTCAAAAAAAGTTAAACAGTAAAAATACGTTTGTTAAGAAGGATTTCAACTATTGATAATGAAAAGAAAAGCAAGGCACTCACCAGGGATTGCATGTTGAAATAGCTCTTCTAACTCGAAAGTGAGAAGTGTGATTTGGCTTTGCAGATCTGGGCTTTTATATTCTTTCCGAAACGATAACAAAAATTCTGGATGCTACAATTAGTAGGTCAGTTTTCAAGGCTAATCATCTTCCGTTTGGGAAATCCTCAAAATCTTCCACGCCTTTTTTTAAGGGCGTGGCACTAAAAACATAGAAATAAACTTGTATTCATTGCTTTGTTTGATTGGCTAATTTTTACCTTTTCGCTTTCCTTTATTTTTATCCACGCAATGGTGTAGAAATAAATAAAAACGAAATTAAAAATATTGCAGATGATTTAAGCCTTCGCCCTTTGCTATGTATAAAAAGAAATAATAAAATTTCGGCCGTGATTATTAAGGATATTCTTTTGTTTATCTTTAGGACTTTCTGGATCAAAGCTCTTATATTTTGTTTTCATCTTATATAAACTTTTATTTTGTTATTGTTTTAAAATAGATGAAATAATTTTCTAATCTGACAAATACAAGTATTAAACTTAAAATTATTAATTTTTTTATGCTGATGTTATTGTTTATTAAGCTGTGTCAAATTTTATAAAGCATATACATTATTAAAATATTTTTATTCAAACATAATTTTGTTATCTTACTAAAAAGAAGACTTTTTTCTATTTTTGAGCCCCTAATTTTTTTATTTATAATTCTTTATAATAAATATCATGATAAACATTAATAAATTTTTTCAAACTTACAAATTTACTATTTTGATAGGGAAAGATATGAAGTTACAATTTAATTAAATCTATCTGATAAATGAAAATCAATTCTTTTAAATATTTTAATTGTAAACTAGTATCACAAACGTAAAAATTTTAGAAATTTCAAAATTTTAGAATTATTCTATGTTGGCAAATAAGTAAAAATGCTTAAAATGTCAAAAAAATTTACCTAAAGATCAAAAGGTTTTCTATAATAGATTTAAGTTTCGTAACGTAATTTCCATAACTATATACATAAAAATTAAATGAAGACTGTTAAATACCAAATCGTACAAGTTCAAGACTAATAAATATTCAAAAATTAAATAAAGTCTATTGTATACAAAACAGAATTGCCGACAGAACTGTATTAATACATTAATTTAAATTTCTATGGTAAATGACAGAAAGTAGCTTAACAACAAAAATAAAGATATTTTGCGATAACTAGTTGTTATTACTATCAAATATTTTGTCATTGTTTTGAAAATCGCGAACGAAGATATATTAATTTTATTCTTATCACTTATACAAGTTTATACAAGATCCCTTATATGCTAAATTGATAACACTCTACAATTTAGAAACTAATTTTTCCCCTTATTTTGCACTGTATTAAGAATAAGGATTATAAAAAGCATATCTTATGAATGGTCACTTTTGCCTATAGCTATTTTGCTGTATTTGGACGATAATGATGATGGCACACAAACACGCCCTAGCTTGCACACCCACCTTTTATAGGAAGGCACATTCACAGACCTCCAAGGTAGCACACAGAAAAACAACCCTGTGCTAACCGGGACTCGACCATGGTACACCCAGATCATGAAGAAAAGGCGCTACCTCTGTACCAGGATGCCGGTTATGTTAGGATATAACTGCCATTTATCTTTTTCTAAGTAAGAAGTGCAAGATATTTAAGTGGTCACCGTATAAGTTTGATCTATTTATCTTCTAATTAATCAAAATTCGCATTATAACAATCAGTCTGCAATATAGGTGCATAATAAAAGTAAGTTTATTGCAGAAATGGTAAAGATAAAAGTTTCAGTTAAAAATGTTTCAGATAATTTTTGAAGAAAAAAAATTGAATCACAAACTTCTGCTTTTAGTACCCTTTTTGTCCCAATTTTAAATATCATGAGTGAAAAAAATTATATATAACACTGAAGTTCTTGAAAGATTAGTCATTGGCTTTAATTCTATGACATTCTGAATGAAAAAGCTATATAAATATGCAAAAAGTTTTATTTCAAATTGCACACACAAACACATTTACACAAAATATATTTTGCATACACAAATAATCTATATATCAAATTCCATTCATTCATAGATATTATATTGCATTCTCTTTTAATAATTTCTATAAAATACAATTCCATGAAGTGGCTAAAATTATTTATTTTTATTAAATAAGTAGTTAAACATTTTTTTTAACATTATAACACTGTTATAATCCTTTTTACTCAAAATTTTATTGAGTTTAATATTCTTTCCGTATCCATCCAAACTTTAATTTAGTAAATTGATGCTCATATTTCTTTATTAATTTCAAAAAATTTCAATTCGTATTTAATAAATATGCAATTTAAAAATTTTCTATTGCTATATTACAAAATGTATCTATACTTTTATATTTTATATTAAATTAATGTACTGATTTAAAATGTCATAAATCTGTACTGTTCCTTCTTACTCAATATTTCATTTATATAGTATTTTGTAATTTTTTCGCTGTAATTCTCATTAAATTAATACTTACGCATAAAACGGTACTATCCATTCTTACTCACGCATAAAACGGTACTATCCATTTATACTTACGCATAAAACGGTACTATTCATTCTTGCTCAACATTTCTTTCAGATATTATACTGTTTCATGCAGGTTGAAATATATGGCATAGCAAAACAACTTGATATTAGTTTTTAGATGATATGTACAATTACTTTTGTGATACGGCAGAGACATTACAGAAAATCACATCAACAACTCCGGTGGTATGTTCGAAAAGTAACGATGCGATGCTTGGTGATGGAAAAGGAATGTTTTGAATGGGCTCGTTGGAAACGCAGATTTCTACTGAGATATTTTTATTTGATCTCTCCCTCTCTTTTACTGCCATTTATGACCCAGTTTCTGATAAATATGGGATAAAATTCCATGAGAGGATCAACGAATTTTAAATTTGGGACAGTTGCAGTAATACAGAATCAACCAACTTTATTCTTCATACAATTTTTAAACGTGGAATTAAAATTCAGAAGTATTGTAAATGAAAAAGTGCTTTAAATGGAAAAAAATTCTTTCGTCTTTATTTTTCGACAATTTAATTTTATAAAGGATATTTTTGGTTTATTAAAATATTTTTTTAGATTTAAATTATTTTCAAAGAAGCGTTTCATAAGACTCACTAGTGATTTACTTAATTTACCAAAATAAAGGATGATATGTACTTGATGACAAGTTTAAACTCAGAACTGCATCAAACTCAGTGCACAAACTCAAAAACTTCACGTGGATAACAATTTCAATAAAGTAGAAGTCGATGTAGTAGAAAAACTCAGTAAAGATATTCCAATGACTTTAATGTTGTTGTTATTGTGTTGTGACTAATGGCACTTGCCTTGGAAAAAACCCCGCTGATACGATCAGCAAATGATTTAAGCCTAAGAAATGCGTCTCTTTGTTTTACAAGTTGCGCCATCTAGGACCAAGAGCACGAATTAACTACTCACACGTCACAACCCGTTTTAGGTGGCGGACTACATTCATGCATATGCATTCATTCATCTCCGAAAGTAATTTAGACCTGGAACAGAGAACGACCACTTCTGCCCTAGTCCCCCCAGTGGCATTACTCTCGACATAGATAACTTGGTGACCACGAACAGATTCAACGAGCGCCAATCGCCACACACTTGGAGAATCTTTTGGCCAGTGAGCTTCGAGCCCATGACCTAAAGAGTACGAGTCCAACACTCTACCAACCAGGCCATCCCGGCCCTGATTTTAATGTACAATATTGTTACAAGCATCATTGGTTTCGTTTGTAATGAGTGTAATGGAATGAAGACAATCAGCAGGCCTCGGTAGGAAACAATAGCGACATTTAATTGACGCGAAGACTCTAACACATGAATACACAGACAACAAATATGCATAACCAAGACGAACATGCAGCACTACAACATACATAACATAACTCCATCCTGTGCCTATAACGCTAAGTTAACTAACCAATTGGATGAGCACTGCAACATACAGTAGCTACTAGTAAAAATCACTCACATCACCAGAGAAACCAGGCAAAATCCAGCAGGAAAAGAGATCCTCGAAACTTCACTCTGCTGCCTCTCCAAACGGCTGAAGTTCTCATTGTCTTCTCGCTTCAGCTGCCGACTTAATGTCACACGACTGGCTACACCACATTCTACACGACTCTGCAACATTAGTAGATAACAAGACTCGGTATACAACAGTTAAGGGGCCTCTGGAGCTCTAAACAATGCTGGCACACCGCTGTTGCTTCTCTATAATCTCGAAGACTCGTTACTTGTATTCTACTCCAACTCCGATTCCGGTTCAATTCCTTTCATGATTCAGCTTCAGACTGCAGACTTTTTATAGGTCTCGGGTGGTAAGCCGAGAACTTTCGGGGCCAATCAGGGCGTATCTCAGTTCTATTAGAAGGATCGTTAAAATTCTAGAAATTTCCAGCAATATTCATTTGTCTCCAAGTTTATCCCCAATCTCTTAGATTACTGACGCGGCACTAGCTCAGCTCGCATTACTATTCATGCTGAGAAGCAACATTACAGGTTTGTAACAATATATAGACAGCGAATGATGTTGTTTGAATATTGGAGTCATAATTACTCCAAACCTATTAGATTTGGGGGGGGGGGGAAGTTATCTCAAATCACAAATGATTGTTTTATAAATATGAAAATTGCGTGAAAAGTTCTATTTTTAACAACGCCTTCTTTAATATCAAGTTTTTCACGAAAGTTGTTTATCGTGGTTTAATGGTTGCCATATATAAATCTCTGGATTTACCCAAAGCATCACAATAATCAAAGATCTCATGATAAATAAATAAATAATGGAAACAGTGCATCCTTTGTAATAGATATGAATTCTATCATGATATTATCATGAATTCGGAGTATCAGCAAATTGTATATGTTACCATTAAAGTATGAAATCCGTTATTTTATAGAATACCTAGTTATTCCATGAAATAATTGATCGTGTCCTTTAAAGTGTAAAACTCTCTTGTATTTCATGGTTTAACTAGTTATTTCATAGAATGCCGATCTGCAGCCCGTTAAAGTGTAAAATAATATATATTATCATTCTGGTATTAAAAGGTTCCCTTACGAAGCTATATTTGGTTTCACAGCTAGAGTTGGGGTGTAAACAACCGCCATTCCGAAGGAAGCACTTCATTCGTTGGTCTACGAAGGTCAATTACAAAATATTTTGACTGCAATGAATGTTTCTTCTCAACCTGATAATGAAAAAGTAGTTGAACAAAGAATATTAAATAATCCCATTACGAAAGTATGTGTTGCCTGTTTAAAAGAATGCAAGGAAGATATATTAAGCTTTAAATGTATGCAGCCTGTCCATATACCATATTCGGAAGATTATGTTTCAGAAGATGAAGTTGAGCAGAAAATCGGCAAATTGTGCTTTAATGAACTTCATGTTTAAAGAGAAAGAGAAAAGTCTAAAAAATGTTTAGAAATTCAAGTGAAAAACATGAAATTAATGTCGGATAAATCTCATTCTGAAGCCTCTGTGGGGTTTACCGTCCGTATTCCAGTGCCAGAAGTTGACAGAGGAAAAGGTGATGCCAAATCTATTTTAGCTATCATCATAAAAATAACCGAACAAGGATTTTCCCAATGGGGCACAAGAAACAGCCGCATAAGATAATTATATTCCATATCCCAGTCCAGTGTCTGACGAACAAAAATTAATTAAAATCGAAGAAGTACCGGAGGTAGAAATATCGGTCCGGTCGGTTGCTATAGCTCAAAGTTTAGTTACTGGTCAGGGATTAAAACAATGTTCGTTTAAAACCCTGTGTGTCAGCAAAAAAAAGGTTTTTAGAAGTAATGTTCTTTGTAATTCCAAGTGTCATTTTATTAATCCTTGTTGGAACAAATGATTTTATGGTACGTTTCCATAAATACTATTTATACGCAGCATAAATTAGATAAATTGCTTCTTTTTCATTTTAATTGTCTATCATTAGTTTATTTATAGAATACCTAGTTATTTCATTTTAGACAAATTGTTTATTCTACACTTTAACTGCCTCTTCTTAGTTAACTTACAGAATACCTAGTTATTTCATAGAATAACTAGTTAAAGTGTCAAATTAATAACCTATTACACATTTAAACGGACACGATCAGTTATTTCATGAAATAACTAGGTATTCTATAAAATAACTGTATTATATACTTTAACGGTAGCATATACAAATACAATTAGCAATGTGAAATATGCATATACAACAGGAAATAAAGATTAAATAGATGAAAACTAACAAATGTTGAAACCAAGAATATATGTATGCCAATTTCTCCTTAATCCTCACTGAAAAATTAGTAAAAAAACTATTATTAAAATTAATAGTTTATTAAGTTTGAATGTTTTATAAGTTCTTATATTTCCTATCTTGAATTTTCTAATCTAATGTTTTGTATGAATCTAATGTTTTGTATGACTTAAGTGATTACTAATTTCGTAATATTTGTAAAATTGCAGGCTACATAATCTTTTTGATACAATTTGATTTTTCCATAGTAAAAAAATAATTAAAAAAAATTATTGAACCTCTACATTTCACAATATTTTTATAATTTAAACTTAAATTTATTAAAATTTTGTTTTTTATACAAAAAAAATTCATATAAATTTAAACCTTATTTTGTGAGCTTTAAATGTTTTAGGCAAATTTTAAAAATAAAAAAAAGAAATATTATTTTCTTTATGCATTATATATGTATTTTTAAATCATTTAACGTCATAAAAACAATATGCAATCAAATAAACGCAAAGAGGGAAAATAGGGACGAGGCACTAAACGTGTAAACCTGTTCGAGTTTTTCTCGAAAGTAAACCATCAAAATGCAAGGTTGTTCATTGATAAGATGAACGAAGGTGTGTCGAGAGTGTATACTCGTGATAAGGGCATCCAAGCCTTGAAGGCCGTTCCATTTTGTCCAATTAAAATGCCTCAGAATTTCAAACCAAAAAAAGTTACATTTTTGCCACTACAATGAATCAAGACGATTTTTCTAAAGGACTCAATTTTATTTGTTGTTAGTTTTGAAGCTTTAAGATTCAAGTAAATGATTTAGAGCCAAACCGACCGAAATTAGCAACAATAGAAACAACAAGAAAGTAACTTTGAACAAAATTTTAATTAAACTGAGAAGAAAAAAAAATTATCAATAGTTTAAATGAAAAATAAGATCGATAATGTTTGGGGTAATGATATAAATAGAATATTTTATTGACATGTTGGCACAGTTCATATTTTAGTTGATAAAAAATAATAAAGAATTCTCATTTTTTATATTCATTGTGACTTTATTTTCTAATCACATTTTTTACAATACCTCACGCTTTTATGAATTTTGTTTTGATTTTCAGAATTTCGCTTAAAATACATTTTCTTAATTTTTGTATGCTGTTAAAATTGAACTTGGTTTAAATTATTATCTTTCTATATAAACTTTTTGAGAACTTCTTCCAAATTTCTTGTTGTCTTTGCTTTTATATGAGTTCCTTCTTGTAGGTTAATATAATGTTTCATTCTTCTTAATGATTATTATAAAATATCACAATCTAATGCTTTTATAATTCAATACCAAATACCACTTGAATATTTTATGAAAATGCATCAATTTAAGTAGTTAATTGATGATAAAATTCTTTAGGTTCTAAACCATTGTCAATA
This sequence comes from Argiope argentata, assembly GCA_026289955.1. Classification (NCBI taxonomy): domain Eukaryota; kingdom Metazoa; phylum Arthropoda; class Arachnida; order Araneae; family Araneidae; genus Argiope; species Argiope argentata. Next base: position 421,949 of record JAOUZG010030080.1, on the reverse strand, counting down.
CGCAACGGTACAGAACTATAAAATTTTAACTCGCAAGAAAAAAACTTTAAAAAATCGTTTGAAAAATTCTTACTCACAAAGGCAAAACAAATCAAGTTAAATAAAAGCATACAAAGAAATTTTAAGTCCCATTCAATTCAGACTATTGCTAACCGGGAGACAAAAAATCTCCGTTACTTGAGAAAGACAAAAAAAAATGGAAAACTATTCATTAGTGTTTCTACAGTATATCTGAAAGTAAAATTAACAGAAAGTAATGTTGTTTTAAATAAATTTGAGGTTAATTAAAGCTTTTCTTTTTTTTATTTGCTGCCAAGTAGAATACGTAAATCTACGACGAAATAAAAGTACGACGTAATACGACAAAAAAATCTACGACATAATAAATGTTTTCATTAAATATTTTGTGCAATACTGGCAAAACAAACTTCAAATGTAGTAGGTAAAATCCTTCAATCAAAGGAAATTGGTAGATAGAATCCTTCAATCAAAGGATTCTATCTACCAATCACAAGGCTAATAAATCGCAATGCTTACATAATTTTTTTTTATCAGAGTTACATTTATGTGTAAATAAAATATTTCATATCCAATATTAAAATAGTTCAGGAAAAATTTATAAATAAAAATTATCTCTGTACTTACAATGCAAGTGATGAAATGTAATTAATGTGTATACGCTTATTACGACAGTAAAAAGTAAATATTGAAATTAAATCAGAAACAATTATGAAAAGTAAAAAAAAAATGAAATCTGCTCTCTGAAATTTCATTTTATCATGTGAGTACATTATTATTTTTTAGGAATTATTTGTCTTAAATAAGCTCAGTCATTAACCAATTTAAACAGATTTAAAAGAATCATGCGGCTATCATAATACGCATGCGTAGATATATCAAGAATCGGGTACATGGCGAACATTCGTGCCAAATTGTAACTTTTTGTTGGCGATTAGTCACCAAATCTGACAACCATTTTCAGCATTTTCTAATAACCTAGAAATCGAAAAATTGAAGCTCTGAAGTGATAAATCACCAATTTTCCACTCTTTTATTTTGTGGCTTCATAATCCTCAAAACAATACAGCATCATGTTCTCACACGGTAAAAACATTGACAACAACAAAAAATAATGTGAAAACATACCCATTGACAAATTTTGAATTACAGATTAAATTTCTATTTTTCAATGATTTTTGGCTATAAACCACCAAATGTGACAACCTTTTGCGTTGTTTTCTAATAGCCCTAAAAGCGAAAAATTGATGCTTCAAAAGCGATAAATCACTAACTTGTTACCTATGCATTTTGAGGTTTCAAAATCCTCAAACCAAACCAACTCCTGTTATTACATGATAATAAAAACTGCGGTACTGTCTTCATCACTTACCATTTCCCAAAATGCGATAATCTGTTTCTGGTTATTACAGTCTCCATTTCTCAATAGAATGCTTTATGATATTATAGTGATTCCCATTGAAATATCCCACATCAAGTATCTTTACCTATTGAAAAGAAATTACTTTAGTCGGACTATTTGTTGGTCATTAATGCTCACTTTCAACCTTTCACACCTATTCGACCAAACAGTCATTGGAAGGATAAAGGTATGTGGTGGAAGTAGCTATTCAATGCTTGACTCTTTGAGCTCATGGTCAATATCAGTCAATAGGACTATTGAATGGTAAGGCTTTTATGCCTCTAAGATATCCCCTAATCTCAAGAAAGACTCTATTTAGAAAGAGCTTAAACAATAATCCCTTCTTTTCTTCGACTTAAAATAATTCTCGTCTATTAACCCTTCTTTGCATGATTTTTTCTTTTTTAAAAAAAATCAGGGTGATGTAGTTAATGCTCTAGATTAAAGGAAAAATATTTAAAAAAATCTTGGTGTAAATAAAAAAATATATTATGTAAAAAAACAATATGATGGAAATTTACATCATCATGCATTGTCACATATTTAGCTCAGTACTAAATAAATAAAAAAATATTCTTTACTAAATCTTCTTTATTCTGTATGATAATTTAATTAATTAATTATTATTAATAATAAATTAATTTCCATAAAACAATTTAAAATCTCGCTCATTTCTTCCAGTCACAACAAACAGCGGAATGACAAGTTGTAGGCCTGGTAATTGACAGTGACGTTTGCTATTTTTTGACAACTGCGTTTTTTTGTACGCAATAGTCGCTTAAAAAGTTGCCAGCAACAACAAATTTACAGTACAAGGGTTTTGAGTACCTTTTTTTGTTGACTAAATATTATGATGGAAATTTCCATCATCATGCAAAGAAGGGTTAAGCAGGAATTAACAGGTTGGGGAGTGGGCATTGTGGTAAGAATTTTTGGAATGCATCTCCATTGCTTGCAGTTTCTCACATTAGGATTCCTGGTGAAATTTTCATGAGCAGATGCTAAAAAAAAAATTCCAATGTTAAACTGGAAATAGTTAATACTGTTTGAAAAATGTATTCGATAATTATAGATGTATTTTTCAATAACTTTATTTTCTTGGAGTTCTTATTTTGACATCATAATAGTGTGCAAAAAAAAATGCCGAAAATTTTCAAATAGAGCTAGCACACTTTCATTCACACATTATAAAGTACTGGCATAGGAGTAGTGAGTCTTCTCTTTGACCTGGACGTCCTGGGTTCAAATATCGGTCCGGGCATAATTGTTCTTCATATGTGAGATGTGGGAATATAACCCCCAGTAGAAAGAGGATGTGCAAGCGAATGTGATGCGTGAATAGCTAAGACTTGCTTTTGGCCCTTGTTGGCTCTAATTTTTAAAAAAACAGAGGGAGTCATTTACAGCTTAAAATAGCTGACTGTGTCAGCGAACTTGTCCATGGCAAGTGCCATAAGAAACAACAACAACTAAGTACTCACACATTTAATTTAGCATGTAAATTATCCTGAAATGGTATGATGTGAACAAGCATGAAATACTACAAGGAAATACGAACCAAGCATAACGTGTATCTGTGAAAATAGATTATCAATAAAAAAATATAAATTAAAGCAATAAATGAAATATATATGTGCTAAGTGGAGTAAAGCTAATTCAGATTATATTGGCTGCTATTATTTGGATTTGAATTTCAGTTTGAAGATATTCAATTTTTTCTCCTTTTTTTTACTTTCTGTCAAAATAGGAAAATGTTTCGCCTAGTTTATTTTATTTAATTCAAATTTTATAAAGCATAAAAATTGTTTCTATTAGTTTAATACATCTATAGTTTTTATTCTTAAAGTCTGTAACCTTTAAAAATCTTATTCATTAAAGGATTTAACTCGTATAACAGGTATTCAGGTGAAAAAAGCAATTAAAATTTCGTTCTTAAGGAACTTGAACACATTGATCATTAATTATTCTATTGATATTGAAATTCTATTACACATTTATGTGCGGAAAGTACTGTTAAAATTACTTAATAAATACTTATTAGTTATCTTACTTGTTTGCTTATTAAAAGTATTTAATGGCATTAAAATATTCAAGGTCAATCCATATTATTTACAGAATTTTTTTTCTCTATATAACAAAAATCTGAAATTCATATAATTAATTATTCAGCATTACGGGTGAATTCAGAAAAAAAATTTAAAAATTCATTTAAGTTCTTGGAATATTTGTATATTGCCTGTCAATAAATGGCGCATTCATGCGCTATAAAATATTGTATTTTATTGTATTTTTTATACTCTCTTAATTAGATATTAAAAAGTATATTTGAAAGTTAGAAATAACTAATATTGACAAAAGATTCTTTTTTAGATTTCATACTCAAATTTAGGTTGTTAGAATTATAATTTTAATTGGATTTCTCACATCTAATCAATTTTTCAAGTTCTTAAATCTAAAAATCCTTACATTAACATATTTCAGAAAGCAATTTTTGCTGGAATATTTAACAATTTTTATTATTTTCATACAAGAAGTAAGAATTTGTTATTTATATAATTATTTAAACATGTTATTTTATATATACATGTATTAATTCTTTAAAATAACTTATCAATTTTTTAGCCTATTATTTCTATTAGTAGGTACCTGCCGAAACCGTTCTGCAACTTTTAAAAGCATAACGCAAGCATTTTCTCTAATTAAGAAATTAAGAAATTTAAATTTTCGCAGCTTCAATTAATTAGCGATATGATGTTAATTGATTAAAGCTTAATTTTTTCTTAAGATACAAAGAGAAAGATTATTCATTTAATAAAGTTCTTTTTACTTAGCTAACATAAATCATAAGGGTTCAACTTAAAATAAAGTATAGATAATAGCAAATTCCTTTAAAATTACATTAAAAATACTTCGTATACTGTTAAATAGACTGTGTAGACTGTGAAATAGAATTAAATTACAAAAAAAGAGTGTTGTTATTCGTTTTGCTGTTTTTATTATTGAAAATAATTATTTTAAATATTTAATAGATAAATATTAGCAAATTATTGAAATATTATGAAGTAACAGAAATGAAGATTACTTTCTATATTGTAAATATACCTTGTAAATAAACGACACAAAAGAGCAAATAATTTCAAAATATTTATCTATATATTTCAAAATGTATTCGATGAGTTGTACATATTATTTTGCAATTAGTTTAATAGTTTGGAAATGCATATTAAAGTTTTTTCTATACATAACTTTTCTATAAATAATATCTTTATCGTCAAATAGCTGAGAGAATTTCGTGTCCTATGAATGATAAAATTCTGAAATTTAAATGTTTAATTTTTGTTTAGTCAGAAATTGGTTTGACTTCAAGCATGGTAGTATAAGATTTAATTTTTTTTAAAAAAAAACTTAAAGAATAACTCTATAATAGACTATCAAAAACAAAGTGATGAAAAAATATGCTTTAATAATTCAAATTTTCCTTAAATAATTTCTTTTTATAATGTTAGCTAAATTTGAGTTTGTTTGGATTTTTTCCAAGGTAAAAAAAATTGTGATCTTTCTTCTCTTCCACTGATTTTGGTAATGAAATATGTGCATACATAGAACGCAAAGAATAAAATGCAAGGTTATTAACCTTCCTTTAATACCAATAAATAATATGAAAAAAAGTTAATTCCTACTAAGGCGAAAGAGAAAATTTTTATTTCAGTTACTTTTTTTTAATAACTACAGTTAATATAAAAAAATTATTGATTTTTGTAAGAATTGACCTAGCATTCTTCACCTTCAAGTTAAAAATACTGATATCCTTGCATTTTACCGATTGAGCTACTGCCTGTTGATTTCAAATTTTATTACAAACTGCTAAAACTCTATTTAATGCATTGAAGATTAATTAATGAATTAATATTTGAGAAAATTGTATTCACATCAAGTGTCATCAACAATAAGTTTAAAAAAATATATTTGGAGTGGATAAATAGAAAGTATTTTACTAAAGATTTACATTTTAAACAAGATATATATAGAAAGAGTGGGAACTAATCGTAGAAATTGAAAAACAGTTTTTCAAAAAAAGAAAAAACAATTTCAATTTGTTGGTGGGAATTTTACTGTTTATTTTGGAGTTAAAATTACTGAAATTTTTATGGCTGAAATTCTTTAATTGCCACTTAATATAAATAGTATTAGATTCAATTTTTTTTAATGTAATTTTCCTTTCTTTTTTTTATCTCAATTTTTTTCTCTAAATCTTTTACTATTTTAAGCAAAAGGTATTCAAAAATTAAGGCAATTAATTTTTGATGAATATAATAAAAGTCAATTAGAGTTTTTGAATGTTCCATAATTTATTTTAAACCCAAACAAGATTTTTTAGCTGTCACAATTTAAAAATCATTACATTTAATTTTAAAAAATCGATAGAATTTCAAAGAAACTTTTTCACCGAAATCTTATTTCGGTTTCCATTATTGTATCTGTATATTTGCTTTTTTTTTTAACTTCCGAAGAAATACAAAAAAAGATCCTTGGGTAGTGGGTGCGGCATAAAATAAACCATACATATAGAGTTAAACCTATTTTATCATCCACACTATTTTCAATTAAAATTTTTTTGAATATAAATATAAATGAATAATTAAAATTAAATGAATCTGAGTAATTAATTCCTTATTCAAAGCCTCGTTTTCTTTTTATATTTTGTATCAAAGAATTAAAATTTTGAAGGCAATAAGTTGAATAAACTATACTCTTTGTAAAAATTATTAATCTTTTAAAAATATGTGTTTTGATTTAATTTTTTCTTACCTTTTTATACCCATTTGCATTGATAACGTAATTGAACATTAAAAAAACGTACAACATACGATTATACAGGTTATCACGAGTTATTTTTAAAATTATTGCTTAAGAGGCTTTTAGAATATTGCCTTTTCGTTGGAGTGATGCTAACTTGAATAATTTAATTTAAAACGTTCCTCGTCAATTTCATCAAAATTTTGCTTTTAATCAGAATTTATTGTTATATCGGAATTCTTAAATTGTTGATTTCCCTTTTAATATATCAATAAAATGTCGTACATCATATGATTTTTTTTATTAATTTGAGATTGAATCGATAAATTGGATTAAAGAAAGATTTTTTCTGCTTTATTTTTGTTCGTAAAATGAATTCATACCTTCGGCTCAGAATTACAGTTAAATATTAATTTTTTAATCTCGGGAATTTTAAAGATAATTGAGCTTCTATGCAGTTTATTCAATTGTAAAAGCAATGAAAACCATTTACTTTATGAAAAAACATTTTGAACGCATTAAATTTGAGTTATATTGATATTTTAGAATTTTTATTGTGCAATTTTAGTAGTTACACATTATTATAATGTTAAAAATTCTGATTTATTTATAGTAATGACTTTTGAAATTTTTAAAGACGTTCATTTATAAAAGTTTATTACTTATTGTAGAAAATATCTTTAACGGAAAATTTTTTAAGGTTTAAAGTATATCTTCCTCGAGTTATAAAAATAAAATTAATAAATTGTCAATATAACCATTATTTATTTCGTTTTGGTGCATTTAACAATATACTGAATCCCAAAACTTATTTTATTTATTCGATACTGAATATTCAACAATTAAAGACAAACAAGAATCAAATTTATATCGGTAATAGGAGATCAATTTTGGAAACAAATATATTTTTAAGGATTTTAATTGAATACACTAAATTAGCAATCATTTTATTTAAATAAACTTTGATTTTTTTTGGTAATTATTTTCCTCAATCTTTGATGCTATGAACTTTTAATTTTTTATAAAATAATATTTATAAATAAATAATAAAATGAAAGGCATGCTCTAGTTTATTCTGATGAAAAATAATTTTAGTTTTGAGTTCAATAATTTTATTTTTGAATTATAAAAAATATTGCATTAATCTAGCTAAAATGAGTTTTTGTATATACTTTTGTGATAAGATCTTTCATTTCAAAATAAATTGTGCAAAATCGAATAACATTTTTCAATTTTTAAATTGTTCTGCATGTGTTGGGAGTAAATTAACGAAAAGTTAAATGAATTTAAAAATATCATAATTATAGATTAAGCACTGGAACATAAATTCATAATAGAATGTAGATTTCCATGCTATATGCAATGCAGATTTGTCTTTTGCAAATGGGACATTGGTGGAAAAATAAAACAAATGTTAAAATTTCTAAGAAATTGCTATAATTGAACATTTATTTGGAACCATACATAAAGTGGAGAAAATTTGAAGGTCAATTAAAAAAATTACGTACATTTTAGAGCTACAAACCCCAAACTACATTAGTTAAGTATTTCTATTTTCTACTATTTTTGCACATAACGAAAAATCGAAATGTAAAAGAGGTGAAAACAAATGCTATTAAGTAATATTTTGCTGTCAGTACTTAAGTAAGATGTGTTTTCTTATCACTCACTTAACTACCAATCAGTAGAACTCTATGAACACTAGTAGACAGTACAATTAATTTACTATTTAATTTTATAAAAAGAAAAAGAATAGTTATAGGAATTAATCCAGAAACTTTTATTTATTTCCCTGTGAAATCACTAAACAATAAAAATTTTCGGTTTCTATTATTAAAAGTATCACTAAAATATCACTGGTTTAAAACAACAATTAAGAGAATTTTCTGAAAATTAGTAGAGAAAATTTTGGTATTAATCTTTAAGATGAACGTGAATCATTATAGGAATTAAGATATATAATTAGAACAAGACCTACCGAATACGTTACCGAAAATTCATTTTTTTTTGTAGAATTACTTTGTTTCAAATTACATCAAGATTATTTAGAAATGCTTCTGACTGTATATGGTTACATGAAAATGAACAGGAATTTATTAAATTTCTTTAAAATAAATTCATTACTCATTAATAAGGAAAGACCATTTCAGCATAAAAAAGTATTTAATAAACATTTATTTTAAAATTAATGTTTGATAAATTAAATTTCTCGAAAATTTGATTATAGTTTTTACTTATCTTAATGGTTTTTTTAATAAATTATATAATACCTAAATAAGACATTGATATAATAGGACATACAGCATCTGTTCATATTTTTGTTTTTATTATTTGTTTTATTGACACATTTTCTATAGAAGGATAATTGTCCTTTTTTAATACATTAAAAAAATCGGCTCTAACAATATTTTGATTATTTCGATGCTGCATTTATTTCTCAAATGTAAAGAAATAATAAATAACCCTTTATGGAAAGCAATTTCATATTTCCCCACTGTGCCCTATGGCCTTCTCGAAAGAGAGAAAGGCGAGGGAGCCTTTCCTTTCTCTGGTCAGCCGCCACTATCACATTGAATAAACGCAGAGAGAGGACTCTAGATCTTTCTGAAGTTGCTCCTCTCCATACGTAAGAGGGAGAACCACACAAAAGAATGCAACTCGTCGATAGCAGATGAAAAGAGGCAGAGAGGCAGAAATATATCTTTCTGGTCCGTCGCCTCTTCTGTAGGCGTTGGCAGAGAAAGAATCTAGGCCATTTGTAGAAGGCTTTATCTGAAAAAGGACCCTCTTTTATTATTACCTTCGTCAGTGAGGGGCAGTGGAGATTGACTCAAACTTATACTTATACTTATTAATGACTTATACAAACTATTCATTCTTTTAAATTTTGTTTTAGTAAGAAAACCTTTATTTGTACAAATAAAAGGTATGTTTTCAAGTGGTAAAACTTTACAGTAGATTTCCCAAATTTCCCAGAATTTAAAAATAATATGAACTCGATTGATTTGACTTAATACTTTAA
>JAOUZG010030080.1:363889-377710 GCA_026289955.1 Argiope argentata | reverse complement strand
TATATGATGGGGAACACTATTTTCCGTTGCTATAAAAAACAGATAGTAAAATACATTGACGGTATTTTCTTTTTTCTAAGAAGTCCAGCAAGATATTGTGAATTCCGTCAAAAAGAACCTCCACACTTTTATATCATTCTGTTTAAAAAAAGAACTTTGAGGACTATGTATTCCGACTAGTGATTCATCCTTCTATGTATGCATTTTTGAATAGGAATTGCTTTGAACAACGTATTTTGTCCATATGTATTACAAATCTTCATTGGTTTATCGATTTAATCAGCACGAATATTCAAATTTGCAAAAAGAAAAAAAACTAGGTGAACAAGTTTTAATGTACTTCCTGTAAATCCAAAAACAATTTGTAATACGTTGATTAAATTGTTAACTTTCAAATCCTAATCCAGAGGTTAATATGGAAACAAAAAATTAATTGTAGCTCAATATCAGAGGTCAGAACTTTTTCAAGAATTATAAACCTTCAAGAAGAGTCAGAAATTATCTCAAAACTATACAAAAGTGGCTGTTGTAATTAATGTGAATTAATTTTAAATGCCATATTTAAAAGTGTCCCCCAGTTTTAAAAACACAAAGTCCTTCTTTCTTTAGTTGAAAACTTTAATTTTAATCGATATAGTATTATGTAATCTTAGATTATGAAAACGGATAATTTAATCTCACACCTCAAGAATGAGAACATTTAAATACCCCACAAAAAGTTTTTAAAGCAGTCTACAAAAAAAGCTTTTGAAATTTATGGTCTCACGAGACCAATTACATTCATTATTTGTTGGATTCTTCAGAAAAAAGCGACGAAGTCAATTTAGCAGAAACCGAAAGTTTTTTTTCCGGTAAAAAACAACTGGTACTCTTTTTCTTCAAACCGTTAGGAACATAAATAAAACATCTTCTAAAACAATTCAAAATAAAAAAAAGGAGTACCAATGCGTTTTCTAAGACCATTTAGGACTCTTTTGATTACTTTTTTTTCCTTTTTATTTATTTTCTTTTCCGTTTCGAAATACACTCGAAAGCAGTTGTTTATTTCCTTTTTATTAAGAGAATTTCCAAAAAAGTAATTGCATAAAAACAATTAACAATCTGGTTGCAGTTTAAAGTCTCTGTAAACCTTGGTTTTCTTTTAGAAAAACCAAGAGTTCTTCAGAATTATTTTGCTCGGTGCACCTTAAAAGATTTATAAGCATTACTTTTAATTAAATGGAATGTGTTTGCCGTATTGTAAGCGAATTTCTGATGTTTTCGCTTTTACGTATAAAAGTTAAGTTCTTCTAACTTCAAAAATAGGTCCTTTTTTCTTTATTTGAAAACTTTAATCTTAACAGATATAGTGCAATATAATTATGGGTTATAAAAAAGGATAATTTAATCCTAAACCTCAAAGCCTCAACAGTTTTTTTGAAATTCAAGGTCTCAGGAGAGCAATTATATACATTGTTAGCTAGATTATTGAGGAAAAATAGGACGAAACAATTTAACAAAAGTTGAATGTTCTCTTTTTCTTTAAAACAACTAGTATTTTTTTTTCTCCTAACAGTAATGAACATAAAAATATACCTCTTAAAATAATTCAAAATAAGAAAAGAGTAATAATACTTTTTTACGGATGTTTTTCTTAATATTAATTTTTCTTTTTCTTTATTTAGAAATGCACTCAAAAACAGTCGTTTATTTCTTTTTTAATAGGAACGGTTTCAAAGAAGTAATTACATAAAGACAATTAAAAATCTTGTTGCACTAAAAAGTCTCAGTAATAATACGTTTTTAAGGATGTTTTTCTTAATATTATTTTTTCTTTTTCTTTATTTAGAAATGCACTCAAAAACATTTGTTTATTTCTTTTTTAATAGGAACGGTTTCAAAGAAGTAATTACATAAAGACAATTAAAAATCTTGTTGCACTAAAAAGTCTCAGCTTGGTTCGTTACAAAAATATAGAATTCTTCTGAAGAATTAATTTGCTTGGTGCACCTTAAAAGATTTATTTGCATTACTTTTAATTACAACGAAAGCGGTTGCTGTATTATAAACGAATTTATTTTGTTTTCGCGTTTACATATAAGAGTTAAGTTTCCCTAACTTTTAAAATACTAGGTCCTTTTTTTAAAAACTTTAATCTTAATCGATATATTATAATTCGGTATTATGAAAAATGATAATTTAATCCTAAACCACAAAAATGGGAATATTTAGGGTAGCTAGCAAAAAAAATTCTGAAATGACCTACAAAAACGATTTTTTGAAATTCATGGTCTCAGGAGACCAATTATATACATTATTAGCTAGATTATAGTGGAAAAAAGAAACGAAACAATTTAACAAAAGTTGAAAGGTGTTTTTTTTAAACAACTGATAATTTTTTCTCCTAAACGTAAGGAACATAAATAAAATACATTTTAAAACAATTAAAAATAAAAAAAGAGCATGAGTTCGTTTTTAGGATGTTTTGATTACTATTTTGTTTTTTCTTTCTTTTTTTTTCCTTCTTTATTTAGAAATGTACTCGAAAATAGTTGTTTATTTTTTCTTCTTTTTTTGTTCTAGGAACGCTTTAAAAGACGTAATTAGATAAAAACAATTAGCAATCTTGTTGCACTTTAAAGTCTCAGACTTGGTTTCGTTGCAAAAATAAAGCATTCTTCTTAAGAAATATTTTGTTTGGTGCAACTTAAAACATTTATTTGCATTACTTTTAATTAAAAGGAAAGTGGTTGTGGTATTGTATACAAATTTCTGCTGTTTCCAACCAATTTTTAAAATACTAAATCCTTTTTTTCTTTATTTAAAAACTTTAAGCTTAACAGATACAGTGTAATATAATTCTCGATTATGAAAAAGGATAATTTAATTCTAGCCCTCAAAAATGTGAATATTTTGAACAACCAGCATAGAAAATTTCTAAAATAACCTACAAAAACAGTTTTTATGGTCTCAGGAGACCAATTACATTTATTATTATCTATATTCTTGAGGGAAAAGTGGCGAAACAATTTCCCAAAAGTTGAATGTTTGTTTGTTTGTTTGTTTTTTCGTTACACAACTGAATACTTTTTACTCCTAACCTTAAAGAACATAAATTAAATACCTCTTTAAAAAATTAAAAATTAAAAAGAGCAATAATACGTTTTTAGAGTTGTTTTCCTTATTTTTTCCCCTTTTTTCTTTATTAAGAAATGCACTCGAAATTAGTTGTTTATTTCTTTTTTTAATAAGAACGCTTTCAAAGAAATAATTTTTTTAAAAAGAGTTAACAATATTGTTGCACATTAAGTTAACGGCTTGGTTTCGTTATAAAAATAGAACGTTCTTTTTAAGAATTATTTTTCTTGGTGCATCTTAAAATATATATTTGCATTCCTTTTAATTAAAGGGAAAGGGTTTGCGGTGTTGTAAATGAATTTCTACCGTTTTCAAATTCAATTTAAAAGTTCCTCCAGATTTTGCTGGATTATTTTTTTTTTTGCTAGAGTGATATATTTTTTAGTTAGAAATTTTCATTGTAATAGATGTTTTTTATTATGGAAAAATTTAAGATGTCAATAATGTGAATATTTAGAATATTTTCTCTTTGTCATTGAGAACTAAGATAAAAATTAAACAAAAATTCTGTTCTATCATGAAATTCTTCCATTTCTGAAACAAAATTTGTGAGGTATATCTCTCAATATTATTGCCAAAAACTATGGAATGCTAATTAAATTTCTTTGTGCTAATTTCTTATATAAAATGAAAGGTTTGAAGTCAATTGATTAAGTCATCAGACTTATTGATTAAAAGTCAAAAATTCTTAGCAATTTAGTTTTATATCAGACAACTAAAATTTCTTATATGTATTAATTCAGCGTTCTCTTTAATAAAGAATCTAATTCCTCATAATGGAGTGTGTCTCCAAACTTATTATCCTCAATTAAAGTTATGAAATTTCATTACTTTTGAAATTTATTTACAAAAAATGCTGTAAAAGTAATATAATTTCTTTTCAAGTCTGCATTGCACGAGCTTTATCTAATTTTTGTGCACTCTTTGTAGTATATAACGCTGAGATTCAATGCAAATTACATCAAAAGAAAAACCAAAGATAAGATTTTATCGATTTCTCTCTTTATGAAATAAGATTGCGTCCTTTTCATGAGTCCAAAGAAACTACACATTCCATGTAAAATGTCCCATAATAATTGCCATTAGAAGTTAATATCTCCAATCTGCAAATTCCCCTCTTTCTTATGCTGAATTCGGTAGCTCTAGCTGAAATGATCTTGTCTATAAAGCAGTAGCAGATATACATATGATCTCCTTTATAGCACTTGATGAGGCAATTGCGAATTCAACAAAATAGTGTCCTCACAACGTTTGACCAACGCAGTTACTAGGACATTGTATAGATACTCCCATTAGGGGAGACACGAGCGCCACCTATATATTTAAGTAATGTAACTAACTTAATTTCTTTTCAAGCATGCAGTGTCCAAGGCTTTTATAATTTTTATACGCTCTTTGTGCTACAAAACGCAGAGATTCAGCTCAAGTTACATCAAAAGAAAAACCAAAGATAAGATCATCTCGATATCTCTCATTATCAGATAAGATTACTTCCTTTTCATGAGTCCAAAGAAACTACACATTCCATGTAAAATTTCCCATAATAATTGCCATTAGAAGTTAATATCTCCAATCTCCAAATTCCCCTCTTTCTTATGCTAAATTCGGTAGCTCTAGCTGAAATGATCTAGTCTATAAAGCAGTAGCAGATATACATATGATCTCCTTTAATGCAATTGAAGAGGCAATTGCGAATCCAACAAAACAGTGTCTTGACAGCGTCTGACCAACGCAGTTACTAGGACATTGTATAGATACTCCCAATAGGGGAGACATGAGCGCCACCTACATATTTAAGATGTAACTAACTTAATTTCTTTTCAAGCCTGCATTGCACGAGGTTTTTTATTTTTTGTACACTCTTTGTAGTGCAGAACGCAGAACTTCAATGCAAACTATATCAAAAGAAAAACCAAGCATAAGATTTTATCGTTATCTCTCTTTATGAGATAAAATTGCTTCATTTGCATGAGTCCAAAAAAACTGCACATTCTATGTAAAATTTCCCATAATAATTGCCATTAGATGTTAATATCTCTAACTTGGAAATTCCCCTCTTTCTTATGCTAAATTTGGTAGCTCTATGTTAAATGATCTTGTCTATAAAGCAGTAGCAGGTATACACATTTTCCTCTATTGCAATTGATGAGGCAATTGCAAATTTAACAAAACAGTATCCTGGCAATGTTTGACCAATGCAGTTACTTAGGACATTGTATAGATACTCTCAGTAGGGGAGACAAGAGCGCCACATACATTTTTAAGTAATGTAACTAATTTAATTTCTTTTCAAGCATGCATTGCCCAAGACTTTTATAATTTTTGTAAATTCTTTGTGGTACAGAAATCTCAGATTCAATTCAAATTACATTAAAATAAAAACCAAAGATAAGACTCTATCGTTATTTCTCTTTATGAGATAAGATTGCTTCATTTGCATGAGTCCAAAAAAACTGCACATTCCGTGTAAAATTTCCCATAATAATTGCCATTAGAAGTTAATGTCTCCAAGCTGCAAATTCTCCTCATTCTTATGCTAAATTTGTTTGTTCCAGGTAAAATGATCTGGTCAGTAAATCACTAGTAGGAATGGACATTATCTCCTTTTATTGCAATTGATTATGCAATTCCAAATTCAAAACAACAGTATCCTGACAACGTTTGACAGTGTATAAATACCCTTAATAGACAAAACCTACACATTTCCCCAGAATAAACATTTCTTTTCAAGCATACAATGTATAGAGGTTTTCCAATTTTTATACCCTTTTTGTAGTACAAAAAGCATAGCATTAATGCAAATTACTTCAAAAAAAATCAAAGATAAGATCTTTTCGATTTCCTCCTTTGAGAAATGAAATTTATCATTCCTTTGCATTAGACCAAAGAAACTCTATATTCAACGTAAAATTTTCCGCAATAATTGTCATTAGAAGTTAATACCTTCAAGTTGCAAATTAACTTCTTTTTTATACTAAATTTGATAGCTCTAGATAAAACGATCTAGTTTGAGTTTGATTGAGTTTACTGGCGCTAAAACCATTTTTAATTATGCAGCGCCAACAGTATGGTATATGGAGTCACATGGTTCATTAAGAAGGCACATGGTTACATTTTAAGAGTGTCACAAATTGTCTAAGTGTTGTCTAATGGCAAAGTGTAGGTCTGATGTCTAGTCTGATGATGTCCTTACAGACTAATGTCGATCTAGTCTGTAAGGCAGTAGTAGATATACATATAATCTCCTTAATTGCAATTGATGATGCAGTAGTATCTTCAATAGAACACTGGCCAGAACACGAATGATTGACGTAATTACTTAAAAGATTTTATAGATACCATCGGTAGTCGAAAACACGAAAACCGTCTATACATTTAACAATTTATTTTCAAAAATGCATTTTTTGAAAAAAAAAATTTGATATTTTTCCACCCCCTGTTGCAAAGATTACAGATTACAGATTTTCAATGTAAGTTTAATCAAAAGTAAAACCAAACTAAAATCCTGGCAACTTCTTCCTTTTATGATAAAAGATTGCTTCCTTTGCATAAGTCCAAACAAACTGTACAATCAGGGTAAATTTCCCATGATAATTGCCATTAGAATTTTTCCCTTTGCAAATTCTCCTCTTCCTTATATATAAACTTCATATATCAAGGTAAAAAGATCTACTCTATAAAATAATAGCAGATATTCATATGCTCCCTTTATTGCAATTGATGATGTAGTTGCGACTTCAATACAACAGTGGTCTGACAATGACTGGCAGATGTAGTTACGACATTGAATAAATACAACCTATAAATGAAAACTACACATTTAACTTAAATAATCATTTACTTTCAAGCATGAATTACGCGAATATGTATTCTAATCATTACCCAACCCTATAGTACAGGTACTATGTCTTAACGCAAATTACAACAACAGAAAACCTAAATACAATATCTTACTGAGTTTCTTCCTTCTTGAAATAAATCTCATTTCTTAGTATTATTTCAAAGAAAACTCTTCATTCTTAGTGAAATTTCCCATAATAATTACCATTAAAACGTCAGCATTCCAAATTCCCATTTGTTGTTTACCTGCTTTTAGCCTCTTAACATAATAGTTCTTTATTATTCTGAAACATAAAAATTATTGCCCATTTTATCGTTCCATTTTTGCTGTTTGAACGTTTGCTGTGAGCCTATTTCTTCTCAACAGAGGCGTATACTATAGACACATAAAAAATCCCAACAAAAATATAAAAAAGGATAGTTTAAAGAGCAATCGATTTTTTCCTACATAGTTAAACTTTCTCCTTTTAGGGGTGTTTAGGAAATGACTGAAATGTTCCTTTTTCTACAAATCCGACAAACTTTTATGGTCATCCATGAATAATGGCTTCATGAATAGCTATGTTTATGGAGCAGATTCTCTTTAATATCTCACATTTTTCTTTAGAATTTTCAGTCATAAAAGACTATAATAATAAATTTGAATAATTTCGATGGGAAGTTTTTCGATCGTATACCTTTAACACGTACTTTTTATATATTATAAACAAATCGAATCTAATTTAGAACAAACAATAGATAAATTCAAGCCATTAACATAAATTACAATATATTTCTATAGTACTATTATAAATGTGATGCCATGGATGATGTTAGTCAATCACGCCAGAACAACTGAACGAAATCGAATGACATTTAACACAGAGTTCGATTGCAGTCTATAATAGGACATAGGCTATTATTTAATCCTATTAATTGAATGTTAACTTTTTTTAAATTAGAAACTAACTTTTCTGTCAAAAATCTTCATTTACCCACCTCCAAATGAGTAATACTGCAGTTTGTTTTTCCCCACGCTAATGAGGTTAGGCTTAACTTGAACGGTCGAACGATTCGAACGATCATTCAAACGATTCCTTTTATTCTCTTAGTGTTCAATGAATTTAAAATTAAAGATTGTTAATTAATCAATTTTTCAAATTCATTTTGAAGTATTTTTGAATTTAAAAAAATAAAATAATGTAAATTCAAGATTTTTTATCTGTATTGTGTTACTTCAACTGCCATCGAAAATTCAAGCATTTGCATTGCCCCAATTGGGTTGAAAATTGCTTTATATGCAACGTGTTTTAATTGTTGGCAACTGAATTTTTATTTTAATCAAAGGTTTAAAAATAATGTTTATAATATTGTTGTAGCTATCTCAATCTCGATCGATAAATAAAACAGACTTGATTTGAATTTACAGAAATATGAACTTGATTTGCTTTTTTGCTTTATTTCAGGGGCACACTGTAAATAAATTGTTTTTAGGTTAATTGTGGACTTTTCTATGCTTACGAAGTAACAGATAAAAGCTAGTTAAAAATGTTTAGTATAGTAATAAAAATGGTAAGAAAATCGAGGGATATGATAAATTTCAGGATGCATACAAATCCATTGAAAAATGAGGAAAATCTGTATGGTCAGAATGATATGATTGTCAAAAAAAGTTTATTAATATCACTCTGTCGTAATTAATATTATAAACAAATATATGTGAATATGAAAAAAAGAGATTGTCTAGATTCAAAAGATTGGTCTAGTACAGCATAAACAAATTTCTGAGGATAATATAAATAAAATTCATTCGATGTATATGCATGGATATATTCTGCATCTTCTTTTCAAGAGCAGAGTCGAACCGTTTTTACACTTTTTTTATCAGAATCAGATTTTGTACTCTGTTAAAGAAATAATATCTCTGATAAAAGAAATAATATCTTTGACTTTTCAAACTGCAAGCAAGTAAATAATGGATTAATTAGAAATCTACATAAATCTGATATTTTTTGTAATTTGAATTACACTATTATTATCTTTTTAAATTTCTTTTTGATAAGTCTTTTGACAATGCTTCCTATTGTCTATAAATTTTAAAACAAATTTAAATCAAATCAAATGTCTATAAAAGTGAACACAGAGATATAAAAATTAACTACAAATAATTCCTTGTCTAAATCATAGATCGTTACATAGTTAATTTCAAAGCTTCTTCCTAAATTAGATAGAAGGAAATTAAATTTTGCTTTTAAATAATTGCTGAATATTCTTCTAAAATACTCAGCCATCTGTAAAATACTGTTAATTAATAATGTACTTTCTAAACCCAAACGAAACTCATTCAAAACGTGACTAATCATTTAACGTAAGTTTTGCCTTAAGGCACAATAACTAAATTAATCTACCAAAGCAAAACCCTTGTTTTCTGGTAAAAAGAATTCAATATTCTTTTTTCTGACGTTAAAACATAAATAAAACATATCCTAAAACTATCTGTAGCAAATAAAAGCCTCGGTGAACAATTAATTTTTACTAAATTAATTTTTTATTCCCCTTTTCTATATATCTTTCTTTCGTTTTTTTTTAGAAATTTACTTGAAAACAATGGTTTTCTTTCTTTTTTTCAAAACACTATAAAAAAGTAATTACTTAAAAACAATTAACAATCTTTTCGCATTCTAAAGGACTGGGAAACTTTTTGAAGAAATCTTACAAAAAAGGATCTAGTTTTCTATACCTCAAATTTTTCATTTGCATTTACTTTAATTCATGCGAGAATAGTAGTCTTAATGTAAGTGAGCGACTACTGCTTTAACTATCAAAAGGTTAGAAAGTAACTTTTCGAATTTTATTGTTATTAAATAAAGTGTTCGATAAAAAATACAACAGGAAAAAAATATGGAAAAAAAACTGAAAATTTATGAATTTTTAATTTTTTTTTTTTTTTTTTTTTTTTTTTGCATTTTTGTGTAAAAATTGCACAAGCTCAAATTTCATTAAGGAAATTTTAAAATCTATGAAATTTGAAAATATTCCGTTAAAAATGCGCTGCTTAGCTCTGTATAATTCCCAACCAAGATCTGAAGAGGCATGAAATTTTAAATTTTTGATATAATTAAAGAATATTAAAAATTTTGTTTTTTCAGTTTTTTTTCTAGAACATAAAGTAGTTATTCTCCAGTTTGATTCAGAGAAAATTTGTCAAAAAAAATCTTAAAATCTATGAATTTTGAGATTTTTCTGCATTTTTGTGAAAAAATTGTACTAGTTCAAATTTCACGAAAAAAATTTAAAAATCCATGAAATCGAAATTTTTTCTCTTAAATAAAATTACGCTGCTTAACTCATTATAATTCCTAACCAAAAATCTTAGGATGTATGAAATTTGAATTTCTGGATAATACTAAAATATATTAAAATTTTTATTATTCAATTTTTTCTCAAACATTAAGCTATTGTTAAGTTTTATTCAAGGGAAGTTTGTCACAAGAATCTTAAAATCTATGAATGTTGAAGTTTTTCTGCATTTTTCTGTAAAATTGTACATGAATAAAATTTAAAAATCTGTGAAATCTGATACTATTCTCTTAAATATGATTGCGCTGAATTACTCAATATAATTCCCAACCAAATATCTTAAAATTTATGAAATTTAATTCCTTCATGATATTAAATAATATAAATATTTTGTTATTTAGTTTTTCTCAAACATTGTTATTATTTTAATTCAGTTGAAATTTGTCTGCAAAATCTTAAAATCTATGAACTTTGAATTTTTTCTGCATTTTTGTATAAAAATTGTACTAGTTCAAATTTCATGAAGGAAATTTAAAAATCTATGAAATCAAACACTTTTATCTTAATTAAAAATTGCTATCCATAACTCATTATAATTCCCAACCAAAGATATTAAATGTATAAAATTTGAATTTCTTGGTAATGTAAAAAAAATGTTAAAAATTTTGTTATTCAGTTTTTTCTCAAACGTTGTTATTATAATTTAGTTTATTTCCGTGAAAACTTTTCAAAAAAAATTTAAAAATCTATGAAATTTAAAAATTGATTTTATTTCATTAATCATTCATATGAAACAAAACTAGTGTAAGATAAAAATTAATCTGCTAGAGGTGAATTAAGCTAAAAAAGAATTCTTAAGCAAAAAGTGTCCATTCAAATTCTTTTTCATAAATTATTTTCTGAATTCCTTCGAGGCATATAACAATGTATATACCTCTGCTCTATGTATGAAAAACTATGAAAAAATATTTAATGTGGCATTTTTCATAATAATCCTAAGCCAAAACCATCATCACTCAATATCTCCACATCCGATACTTTTTTATTCTTCTAAGTTTTCAAGTTTTTGACCACTTTCCTTAATAGTTCCGTATTTTCTGCAACATAAAAGTTATGGCAAATTTTATTGTCTTCGCTTTTCCGCTAGAATATAAACATCTTTACTGCTAAAATATTCATTGTACGAAAAAGAAATGTTGCTTTCTGGTTACAAATACAGAAAATGGCTAAAAAAGGGGGAAAGAAAAAATGAGGAATAGTATAAAATGCAACCGATTTCCTTTCCATATAGCTAAAAATCCTAGTTTACTTGTACTTTTAGACAATATAAAATGTTCTTTTTTTCTAAATTTGGAAAAATGTTTTTACATATACTGAATAATAATTTCATAATTTCTTACTTTAGGAATTAGGTTTTTTGGCTACATTCTCTATATATTTTAAATTTAAGAATTTAAAGAAATTCGACAAAATGCTATAAAAAGGGAAAAAAGCTTCTTGTCAGTTGCTAATTAATCGCAAGTAAACAAGCAAAGGTTCTGTTGTTGTTGTTTTACTTATGGCACTTACCATGGGGAAGCCCCGCTGATACATCAGCAGATTTTAAGCCTGAAATATACGTTTTTTACAAGTGGCTCCATCTAGGGCCAAGAGTATGACTTAGCTACACACACGTCACAACCCTTTTTAGGGGGTGGCTACATTCATACAAATTCCTTCATGCATCTCAGATCGTAATTTAGACCTGGAACAGGGAACATCACCTATGACAAAGTACCCCCAGTGATATTACTCTAGATATGGAGGACTTTGTGACCACAAACAGATTTAACGAGCGCCAATCGCCACACAATCGGGGAATCTTTTGACCGGTGAGTTTCGAACCCGTAACCTAAGGAGTACGAGTCCAACGCCCAACCAACCAGGCCATTGCAAAGGTTCCACACTAAGTATATAATAAACAGCATGATATTTCCCAGAACAAATAATGCTATCGTAATTATAGGATTCTAAGTAAAAATATTTTTAAAAAATTAGAAAATTCAGATTCGATTTTTTTTTCATTTATGGTTTATGTTATTGTTGTCAAAAAAATTCAAGAACTTATTTTACTAAGGAAGAAAGAGCTGAAATAGAAACGAACCTACATGACTTTTTCACTTGACTTTCAACACTCTATAAAGATATGGATTTTCACCCTTTTTTCAATGATACGAAAACGGTTACTATCTTCCTTTTACTATAATCTCCAGAGACTTCACCATTCTAATTGCACTTCTTTGGAACTTGAAAATCGTTGCTTTTTATGCCAAATTTCCTCATACGGTAAGCAAAAATTTACCTAAGCCGATATTTATAAATCAATTAATAAATATGTAGAAATTGGGGAAATTGAGACTTTGACAGATTATTTGACATCAAAAGGTATTTATGAAAACGAATATTTGTTCACCTCTTGTCATATGAATTACCTCTCATCGTCCGTTATTGACCATTATATAGGACTTTTTCCAATTTTCACTATTAGTTCACATATAGTGAATGACATTTGATGTTAATACAGTTTTTGAAATATTAATTCATTAGTTGTTTTATTAATTAATTAAAAACTAACTTTCTTGCCAAATATTTTCATTTCCCCACCGCCAAATGAGTAAAGAATTCAGTTCCCCCCCCCCGCACACACACACCAATGAGGTTAGGCTTAACATGTTTTCGGTTGATTATTTCAAGAGATTTTGTTAATTTTCTTAATGTTCGATGCATTTCAAATTAAACATTGTTAATTAATCACTTTTTTGGATTTATTTTGAAGTACTTTTGAATTTAAATAATACAGAATGAAGAAAATAAAAATTTTCTACTCTGTATTCTGTTACGCTAATTGGTGTAGAAAATTTACGCATTTGCGTTATATCAATTGTCATTCAAAATTCAAGGCCAATTGAGTGTGTTCTGAGTCTGTTCTGGCTTATTTTCAACAGATTCGAACTTTATTTAGTTTTGGACAGGTATAACTTTTTTATTAATTATTTATATTAATTGTAATTATTTAATAAAAAGTGGCTAAAACAAAAAATTTCTTTGTTAACCTATGTAGAAATAAATTTTTTTTTCACCCATAGAGGCAACTCACAAATTCTTGTGTCACCTATTTATCTTTACATGTGAGCTGATTATCATTTTGAGACAAGATTTTCTAAGCAAAATGTAAAACTTGGTATGTTTATTAGTTGTTTTTCCCCTATGACCGAAAGGTTTCTTACTATTAAAAAACAAGCACTGTTCACATTTGGTGTTGAATGAAACTGCTTTCCTAAATGTATCATATGATTCCCTTTAAATGCCCTCCTAAAATTGGTTTACCTCATATATTTATTTTTTTAAAAAATTTTATTCCGAAAGATTTTGAGCGCATTAGAATGTCTCGGTTGAAACCTCTTATCCATTAGTAAACAAATATATTTAAAAGAAATGGTAAAATAAGTTTGAAAATAATTATTAAAATACACCGAAATATTATTGATACAGAAATTCTCAATTAAATTACACCAAACATTTATTGGTGCAGCAATTCTCAATAAA
>JAOUZG010030080.1:326000-340188 GCA_026289955.1 Argiope argentata | reverse complement strand
TGTGTGTGTGTGTGTGTGTGTGTGTGTGTGTGTGTGTGTGTGTGTGTCATACCAAGATCAGCAGTCCTTGTAGAAGATTTGATGTAAAATTCGGATTTATTCGTTAATTTTCTCTTTGTTTTTTTTTCGAAAAAGTGTAAATATCATTAAGTACGAAACCATTTCTACTTATCTACTCGGGCTTTATTCAGTATCATTTCTACAGTGGCCTTACGCTATGATAAATATCACACAGATTTTATCTTGCTACAATAAACAACCCTAAAAATAAATTCCCACTTTAATTCCCTTAATTTCAAACAGCTTACACTTTAGTCGAATGTATTTGCGCAGAAATCGGATTAATGGAACGCTGTCAATAGAAAAATCAGTTGTTTAAAAATTAATGAGTCATTACGTTAATTATATTTCCCTATGCTTTAATTAAGTCGTCTTTAAATATGTTTTCCTTTATTAATCTTTAATTAAGGATAAAATTTCTCTGTTTATATATATATGTGAAAACATAAATAAAACGATAAAAATAATCGAGAGCTTGGATTTATATCAATTAATTATTGACTTTCTTAAACTGTTTATTCTCTTAAGTTACCATTAAATTAGAGAAAAGGGATAGAAAAGGTTATGATGATTTGAGAAAAATGAATTTCCTTCCTAAACTGTTTACTAATTGTAAATAGGATATTACTTTGTAGAAAAGTAACAAATTAATATCTAGAAAAGTGACAAATATGTTAAAATCATTTAAATGGTAATCTGTAGAATACACTGATGTAAAAGAGTAAACTGTGTTAATAAATTTTTTTAATACCTTGACAATGCATATTATGTCTTTATAAAGTATATATTATCTTTATTTAAAACATTTGAAATTCTGAAAACGTTTTATGTGCTAATAAATGGTTTTCTGAACACAAGCAATAGATTTATATGAAAATTTTAATTTATTTTTTATTTGCTTACTTTTTAAACATTTAATGTTTTAATAATTTATTTGTAAAAAGCATTTAGATTTTTTTACGAAATTAAATTTTAATTAATTTGTATCGTATTTTTAATAATGAAACTGTTTTCTCAAATTTTCGTTCACTTTTTAATGTGATAGAATAAAGTTTCTTTAGTGATTTTCTTCATTTATGTGGACCCAATTCAAATATTTTTAATATTTTTGTAATTGAATTAAAAATTAACTAATGGATTTTATTCAATTTTGATTTCATTAGAAGTAGTTAATAAGAGAAAATTTTATCTTAAGTGGCCAATAATATTTATAACGAGGAATTATTATGCGTAATTCTGAATTCGAAAATCATTAAAATAAAAAAAAACTTGCTTTTTGATACTTAGTAAAATGATGTTTTTAAAAGTACTTTTATTTTTTTTTCTTTCTTTTACTGCGTTTTTAACCATTTTCTCTATTACTTTTTGGATTAAAAAAAGTTCTCACAAAATTGATAAAGACATACAGAAATTGTGAGTAAAGCTTACTTAATTGAAAATTAATGTTTTCTGTAATTTGACATACGTTTAAGTAAAATATTATTTTTTTAAATACCAATTAAAGTATGTAAAAAGGTTTATTTTGATATCTTCGTTCTTTGTTCCGCGGCTTAAAATGTTAACTAAGTTAATCTCAAATATGCTTAGTAGATTAAAAAATAGATTTCTGTAAGATCATTTACATTCGATCAAAAATATATTAAAGTCTATCTTCTTTTTGAATTTGAAATTTCCTTTGAATTTTAACTAAAATCTATTATTATAAATCATTGATTTCTATACCATTAGATAATCTTC
Source organism: Argiope argentata (assembly GCA_026289955.1). Classification (NCBI taxonomy): domain Eukaryota; kingdom Metazoa; phylum Arthropoda; class Arachnida; order Araneae; family Araneidae; genus Argiope; species Argiope argentata. The sequence continues at coordinate 338,391 of JAOUZG010030080.1, read as the reverse complement.
ACCAAAATTTAAATACGACTCTTTCATTCTCTGTTTAATAACTGAAAATAACAAAGAGTTATTTAATTCATTTAACTATTTAATAACATCATAAACATGCAATTAATTACAGTGTCTCATAATACATAATAATATAAATAAAAATTATGTGTAAAATAAAGAAAATTAAATCATGATTAAAAAAATGTTTACTAATCAAATCAGAAGAATAAAACAATTGTTCTTTAATATAATAAATTACAGATATTTAACGCTAAAAGCTCGAAAGAACATCTTTGAAAGACATACATCAATATTTTCTAAATGTTTATTTAAGATATAGAATTTGTATAAAGAAAATTTACTGAGTTAATTCATAAGACTTTTATTAAAAAATTAATAAGACTTTTATTTAAAAAAAGTGTGTGCAATAAATAACTCTAGAGTGTTTAAAATTATTTATGTTCTATAAAATAAGTGATGCATGAATTGATTTGACAATTCCCCCAAAACTCTAAAACTAAGCATCGATCATATGTTTGCAGAAATCATAGGAATTTGCAGAAATAATTTATTCCCTTAATATTATACTAAAAATAATCTTATTCACCTTTCGTTGATTTAAAATACTAAAAATTCAAACGTCAATATGAATTTTTCCAGAGTTATTCTTAATTTTTCCCAAAGTAATTTTTTAATTTCAAAAGTAGTATTTTTTCAAAAGTTATTACTTTAATTTTAATGATAGTAATTTTGAAAGTAGTAATTTTTCCAAAAGTAAATAACCTTTAATTTTATAAGTAGCAATTTTTTCTAAAGTAATTCTTTTCCATTTTAAAGTAGTAATTTTTCCAAAAGTAATTCCTTTAATTTTTAAATAGTAATTTTTCCAAAAGTAAATTCCTTTAATTTTCCAATTCATTTTCAAGATATTAAATTCCATTTTATTTTCTGTTCTTTTTCTTATTAAATTACATACATTGATGTACGACGTAGGACCGAATAAGCGTGATGATGTATAATCTTTTAATGAAATAATTTCGTTCTTTTTTTTCTCTCTCTGCTTCAAAAGGAAATGATTCAGTCGAGTGTCTCTCCAGCAAGCATTCGAAAATCACATGAAAGCCTTCATTGTTCGCAGCTCGGGATCATTCTCTGATACCCATTGGATACCATTTCCTTTTTACTGGTTGCCACTTTTGGCGCTTTATCGCCAATTTAGTAAATTCTGCGAGAAAACTTTTCCTAGGAAACCTTTTAACGCACATTTTAATTTATTAATTTTAATGGGCTTTTTTAACTGACAGAATTGCTGATTACTTTCTTTTATTCTTGAATGGTTTTATTGGAGATCAATTAGATAATAAGGCCAATAATATGCAATAAAGATTCCCTGAAAAAGTAAATAAATTAAATATCTAAAATATTTTTATTAATATAAAATTTATTGCGTTTAAAAAATTTGCATTAACAAACGCATATTATTAAAAAATGTTTTATTTTATAAGAATTTAATATTTATTATTAACTTTTTAAAGAAAATAATTGGCAAAACAGTTATTATCATGTGAGAATATGATATTTTGGTTTGGTTAGGAGGTTTTAATGTGTCCGAAATTTACGAGTAAAAAGTATTTTTAACTTTTTTTACCAGTATTTCATTATGATTATCTTCTTCTTCTTTCAAAGCAGATGCTTTTTTAAAAGGTTGACGAAGAACTGTGACATCGTAGTTCTTTTTTCATCTCGAAATCGGTCGTGCTCCTAAACTTTGTTTGCCTGCTAGAAAAATGAAAAATGAAAGTTTAAAAAAGCTTTTTAACTTTATTTAGTCATGTATTATATATATCCCGAGAGAGATAATTCTGGTGATTAATTGATTATTTCAAGCCGGTTTAAATTATTTAATGACTTAAATTAACTAAGATAAATAATGATTTAAAAAATAATAATGTTCATGATAATTTGAAATTTGGGATCGAAGGTTTTATTTTCTTTATTTTCAATTTATTTATTATTAATCTTTATTTTTGAAAATAAAATGTTCTATAAATGACTTAAATGGAAATAAAACAAATATGGTGTTGACTCCATAATTTTTCGTTTAATACTCCTAAAAAATATCAGTACAAAGCTAAAAATAAATAAATAATATAAAAAATAATTATTATATAAATTCTTATGATTCTCTAAAGGTCTAAATTAAACGAATCAGAACACAAATTAGTGACGAAAGAGGAAAACAGTGAACAACATCCCATTCACCTATGGATTTTAAACCTTTTAGGTTATGTATCCACAAATGTATGATAAAGTGCTATTTATTCAATCTACATTTAAACTGGTAATAAATTTTTTAATCAATCAAAATTTATTAATTTTTGAAATTCTTTAATTAATATATACTTTTCGTGTTCCTTAAACTCATTAAAATTCATTCACGTTATTTAGTTATCTATAGTTTCTATTTCATTTCATTGTCTTCGACTTCTTAAATGGAACTTCATAACGAAAATTTTACCTGAATAATTCATTTATTCAGGAAAAGAAATATTAAAAAATTACGATGATACATTTAATTCTTTTAATTATTAATTTCTGAAAATTTTTAATTCATTGCGTTAAAAAAAGAAGAAGAAAGAAGCTAAAAACTTTTTTGATTTAAAATATTTTAACATATTTTTAAGATAATTTTTAATAACATACCAGACGAAAAAAATTTAATTTCAACTTCTGAGCAGTTGATCCTGAATTGCATTAAAATTTATGGTGAAAGCTTTATAAGCCAGATAATATTCTCCGGAAACTAGTCATTACTCTTGCCCAGGGGTTACTTTATGTGGCTAAAAAGCCTAACTTAGAGAGATATCTACAAATCGATAACCTTTTCAAAGTGAAACTTTTCCAGATTTTTTTGTAAGCCTTACTGATTGATTATAATCAGGAGCTTTGTCTATCTTTTGCTTATCTTTCTACAAAGAATATATTAATGTTATAGATTGCGGTGAAAATAAAATTAATATGTATCAATTATTACATGCCATAAAAGCAAAGAAAGTTAATACTTCTAAATCAAGTTAAATTAAAATATTTAAAATTTCTTCGAACGCAAGAGTAAAATAAAATGCGCTATAGTTAATTCATGTTTATGGATAATAATTAACGATTATAGCTTCTTATCTATTTATATTAAAAGAAAATAAAGTACCAATTAAAAGAATGTTAGTATCAACAGCGTAACTGCTTTGTTCATTTTTTTCTGTAAATAAAAACAAGTTAGTTAAATAATAAATTCATTTATTAATTAGAAGATTAATTTAAAAGGAATTAGTCAACCTAGGAGACGAACTTGCAAGGTCTAACTAATGGCTTTCCTTTCTATTACTTCCCAGGCCATTTATAATTGCATCTTGTTCTTTAATAAGATTGAAAATTTTTAATTTGAAAGTATTATCTCTTTACAAATTACTGAGCGTGAAAATAAAAAAGGTCTATATTTTAGGAAATAAATGCAAAAATATAATTTCTGCTTCGGAAATAATTTCCTTAAAAAAACAATTTTTATTATAGTTTTAATATTAGCAAAAGCAAGAGATTGAACAGTTGAATGTAACAATTAAATTACGGTGAATTTCATCGTAATAAAAACATTGTTGCAGATTAATTATCAAATTTAAGTATATATTAAAAGTAGGGAAAACAGCACATGAAAATAAAATTGGCATTATTAAAACAATTTTTCTTAAATTTTAAAACAGCATAAAAATCATTTTTGTGAGATATACAAGCAATATTTCTGAAAGATACTACAGAGTTTTATTTTTAATTAACATATTTTAATTAACTTAAAATGTGCCAATTTTCCTCCAGATAGGGCAAAAACTGTACATTTTGTATTAAAAACATACAAAAATTAAGTACATAAATAATTATATTTGAAATTGCAAAAACTGCAAGAATACTTTGATGAATTTATGCAAAATATCAAATTTTAAAATAAAAAAAACTCTTTAAGTAGTGTTATTAAAGACAAGGTATTTTATCTTTAAAAAAATACCAAAAATCAAAATAAAATTTCTAAAATGCCACCTTAACCAATTTTATTCATTTCAACTCGGAACACTAAAAAGAGTTATTACCTAGATAAATATTTATCTAGTGGATTTTACACATGATGCACTAAACAAGCATGGCTGATCAATTTATTTCACAAAAATGAGACTTTTCAATTAAAAGTTACTTCATTCTGTGCATTTTATAGTGGAGAACTAGATATCTTTAGCGCTTTTTCAATTTATAAATATTTGCAATAAAAAAGAGGCCTTTTGCTTTTTAATACTTTTTTTGAAGAAATGATCTGTATTTAAAGTTTTCTCAAAAAAACGTTGGCGTTTAATGAATACGGTTTCTCAAAAAACGCTTAAATTTAATCAATACGGTGGAAAATTTTGAAATGAAAAATTCTTAATTTATTTTTTTAACGAACAGGGTTTTTATTTTTTTAATTTTTAGTTAACAGTTACCTTTTTTCAACGTAGTAAAAAATCTTTTCAATTTCAAAAACCGTTAACGTGATTATTATTTTGATAAATGTAATGCTGTTTTGATATAACATTTATTGTTGTTATATTCCAATGAATTTTCTGACAAAAATGCATTTCTTTTTTTTTTAATATATTTTTTATATATATTCCAATTTCTTTATTCTATTTCTGGGTACTTTGAATTTAACCAGGCACAAACCAAAAATCGCCAAATTTGGCAGAATTCTACATTATTTTTCCAGTTTATCACTTGCGCCCGGCTAACGGAAAGTACCTATTTTTTTACGTGAAAGGTTTCTTAGGCTACTAGATGTTTCTCAGTGATTTTTATTATGTTTAATTTTTATTAGATCTTAGATGCACAATTTAATGTATATGATTCACTTCACAATATATTTTTAAGCATCAATTTTTGAGAAATATTATTAATTTAATTATTAATTAAAATTTTTACTTCAACAGCCTTAATACTGAACTTATTATTAAGTAAATGAACTTCTCTAGTGAAATTTAATCCCATGACAACATGTGGGAAAAGTAACTTAATCCTCTGAGTAATCTATTATCTGATTAGATTGTGGTTCAAAATAAGAAAATGTCACTTTTTTATTCCCCCGTGCACATCGATCAAATATTCTTCATCCAATTTTTAAAAATATAAGGAAGGAAATAATGAGGCTAGAGATTTAACAAAACAATGAAACAACAATAGCAACAATAAAATCTCTTGTTCAAAATTATGTTTAAAAAATAAAAGGAAAAAAACAATTAAATTCTAACTGAATTTATTTTTAAAGATATAATCTTATTTTAATATTTAATTATATTAAGAATAAATTTTTGCATTTAAAACCGATGAAAAATTATATTTATGTATTAATATTTCAAAAAATTAATAGAAGAAACATGAAAATTAATTCTAATTCTAATCAAATTCTCTGAAAAAAATTATGCCTAAAATTTAATTCTTACCTCGAGAAATATATTTACATCAAATTTGGTAGCTATAGGTCAAACGATTTGTCCTTTAGAATTCCAAACCACTTGCGTACATGCACAGAAATACACATATCCTTTCTATTAATATTTGATATATAAATGAATGTAATAAATTTGATCTTTTCCGTTTTGCGTTCAAGAATTAAAATATAGAGTAAAAACACTTTTAGGTAAATACATAAATATATATCAAGCCTCAAGGTAAAACAAAATTATTTTCTGATTTAAATTTAGAAAAGAAAGTTAAGAATATTTGATATAAAATTGCTTTGTCTCAAACGAAAAGTGGGTGTATTAATTTCCATTCGAAAATATTATTTAATTTAATTATAAATAGATCTTAAAAGATGATTTTACTAGTGCAATAAAAAGTATTTTTAATTGAATTATTTATTACAATTCAGCTCTTAATTTATAATTCATAACTATAAATGTCATGAAAAGTTAAAATTAAATTGTAGTTTTTTTAATAAATTCACTAACAGTGAAGAAATGGGTCATCAATAATATTAAAAAATTAATAATGAATGAGTATTTAACCAAATTTATCGATTAACCGATGATGAAACTTTGAAAACATAAAATATTTATTTAAGTCTAGGTTACACAAGTTTACAAAATTTTAAATTCCTAATAAAATGTAGAATGAGTGAAAACTCGGTTGTAACATTCTATTTTACATGCATAAAATAATGTTAAAAAGAAAATTGAATGTATATTTTTATCAATAACACTTATTTCGCCTTATTTACACACAAAAAAGTATAATAATCTTTTTTTCAAATTTCAACCGCTACTTAATAGATATGCAAAATTATACTGTTAGCATTGGTTTTTCTGGCTCTTAAATTATGTCTTTATTTTCAAATTAGTGAATAATTGTTTTTGTAAAAGTTCTAATTATAGATATAATAACGAATATTATTAAAAATAAATTATGCATTGATTTAAAAAAATAAGCGAAAACTTGTTTTTTAGGAATCTTTTTAAACTAGTTTTTTTTATCCTAAATAGCCAAATTAAATATAAGTTTTTGCAGAATTTATTAGTTTTTAATATGATATTGTCAGAATTTCAAATTGCGGTGACCTAGCAGTAAAATCTAGACTTCTGTATTGAAGGTTCTATGCTTGACACCAGACTCTTAAATTATTTCTTTATAAGCGAAAACTTGTTTTTTAGGAATCTCTTTAAACTATTTTTTTCTTATAATCCTGAATAGCCAAATTGAATATCAGTTTTTGCAGAATTTATTAGTTTTTAATAATTAATTATTTCTTTATTTACAAATTGGAGGTCTTATGCTTGACACCAGACTCTTGAATTATTTCTTTATAAGCGGAAACTTGTTTTTTAGGAATCTCTTTAAACTAGTTTTTTTCTTTTAATCCTAAATAACCAAATTTAATATCAGTTTTTGCAGAATGTATTAGTTTTTAATATGATATTGCCAGAATTTCAAATTGCAGTGACTTAGCAGTAAAATCTAGACTTCTGTATTGAAAGTCCTATGCTTGACACCAGACTCTTAAAGTATTTCTTTATTTACAAATTGGTGAAAAAAATTGTTTCGGTAATAGTTCTAATTACAGATATAATAACCAAAAATTATTAAAAATAATTCTGTTATGCATTGATATAAAAAATAAGCGAAAACCAATATCAGTTTTTGCTGAATTTATTAGTTTTTAATATGATATTTTCAGAATTTCAAATTGCGGTGACCTAGCAGTAAAATCTAGGCTTCTGTACTGGAAGGTCCAATGCTTGACACCAGACTCCAACAAAAGCTACCTGTTAGAGTATATAGTGACGTTAAATCCATCACATCCAAATGCCCTTTGAAAAATGTGGAAGTTTGATGTATATACTCAGCATCATGTGTATCCTCGTCAACTCACTGAATCCCGAAATTTCGATTTCTGAATTCAGAGTTGTCCTAATGCTTTTTCATATCAGGATTTTTAAGTGACTAAACTAAATTGTCCCTATTTAAATTATACTATGTAAATTCCCTTTGTCCCTATTCGTATGTCCTTTTACGAAGATGTGGAAGTTTGATGACTCATCATCATGTGCATCTTCGTCAACTGACTGAATCCCAAAATTTCGATGTCTGAATTCAGAATTATCCTGATGCTTTTTTATATCAGGATTTTTTAAGTGTTTGAACTAAATTGTCCCTATTTAAATTATACTAGGTAACTTCCCTATGTCCCTATTTAAACTATACTATGTAAAGGAGATTGCTCCGTTATCAAGAAATTTACTAGATAGTAGAGGGTAATACACTATTACTGTTTTGATTTTAGAAAATTACAGTAGGGCCGCGATGGCCAAGTGCGAAGGTCTCGGATTTGGAACCGGAGTGTTTCAAGTTCGTGAACCAGTTCCACTGAAGAACCACCTTGTATGGTCTGATGCATGCTAAATCCGTCGGTTGAAACGTCCCCCCTCCCCCCCTTGTGTGATGTGGAGGTTTGGATAAGAAAATGCCAGCTAGAGTGTCGTCCTCGTCATCTGACCACTATTCAAAATTATTAGGTCCGTCTCAAGATAGCCCTACTGTTGCTTTAAAATGGGGCAGTAATATAACAAAACTAAACTAGAAAATCGCAGTGTACCTTAAAGCAGGGGTTCTCAAAAGGTGGGTCCTGACCACCAGGGGGTCACGGGATGTGTCCAGGCGGGTTGTGAGATATGGAAGAAAAGTTTAAAGAAAATTAAATTAATGTTGTAGTTTTCATTTAAAAAAGAGAAACATATAAAGCTTTTAATATGCATACAAGTTCGTTTTTGTGTTCTATTAGTTAATGGGATATGTGAGATTGTTTGGAATTAACCAATTTTTCAATGTCTGGAATGAGCTTTGCACCACTCAAAACAATGTCATTTTCCAGTGTCACACGATTTCTTGATTTTGTTTTTAAATTTATCATTATGGAGAATCCTTGTTCACAGTTCTAATGTGTAGAAAATGGCATCAAAGTTTTTAATGCTGTTGTGGACAGTTCTGGGTATTCCTTTTTAATACGTATCCAAAATTTGTCGATATAAGCTTTGTTAAAAGTTACTTTAGCTGAAAGATCACTTGAAATCTCTATCAGTTGATCACGATGAAGGGCACTTAGCTCAGCTTTTGTTACGGCTTGCTCACTGAACGTATTGACTATTCACACAACCCCACTCATATCCTTAACTGGAATGTAATCAGTAAACTGTTCAATCAAAGTTTCGAGATGGGTGATACTAGTAAGGAGAAAGATGAAGTGTCAAGGGATGAGGCGCCAATACCCGACACACATTCTACGGACACTTGAGTACGTGTAAAATTTTCAAAATCTCTGTCTAAACTTTAGACAGAGTTGAAACTTTGGAGGGAGGGGGGGGGGAATCGCCAAAATATACAGTCTAAAAGTTTGAGAACCCCTGCCTTAAAGTAATCGAAAAGGAAGAAAAGTAAAACTCTAACCAAATCTTCCAAAATGAAATTGAATATAGACAAAGAAATGTCTCTCTTTGACCAATATATTCAAGGAGTGGTATTTGTAGTAACAACTCACATCATTTGTATACATAAAATATAGTCAAAACCATTTTTAATATTGTTAAATTATAGCATTATAAAAAATTTCAAACTTTTTTCCCTAAATAATATATTTATTTCTTCATCAGTTGTCTGGATATTCAAATATCGGTCTCAGAACCTATTATTCTTAATAGGTTCTGAAAACTTAATAGAATTATTATTGTTTCGGTAGACTATTAATTATTTTCTAAGTTGTTTTTTTTAATAACCCTTTTATAGGCAAATGGGGAAAAGCTTTGATAAAAGAATCTTTGGGTGCATATATTTAATAGAAAAAATGCAATGTATTTGTATGTTCATTGGAATTTTCAATTAATTGACTATTTGTTAAAGATTAATCATCTTTTAAAAAATTATTACGAATTATTAAAAAACCTAATTAATTAACATTAAAATTAATTAATTAAAATAAAATTAATTAAGAAATTAAAATTAATTATTAAAAAACGAATCGGATTAAAAAACATGCTTACAATATCCATGTAAAGCATTTGAAATCGAAATGAATTTGAATCACTGTATTGATTAAACACAAAAAAAAATTCTAATAATTAAAAGCATTCTTCATAAAAATTTTCCCACGCGGGTGATATTTTTCAAGTTAGAGTGACAAAAGTGAATTCAAGGAAATTTTGAAAAAATATTTCAATCGTTTACAATAAAACATTGTAGCAATTTAACCACAAAAACTTAAACCCTGTATTCGAATCTCCACGGTTTAACCAAATGAAAATACTGAGAAATTTTATCATGTGATAGTTTCAATTCTCGAATGAAAAATATCGAGTTTTTCTTTTTGTCAAGGTTCTTAACAGAAACAATTGAGTAGTGTGCTCACTCTGACTTTTTTTTCACACTAACACGATATGCTTAGTTTTTGATTAACATGGTGAAGATATCTTCTCTTTGACAGGTTTAATTTATAATTTTATTCAGATAGAATAAACCATTGTTAAACGCGGGGTCATTCCCACCGCACAGTAAAATCGTATTCCGAAAAGTTACGTTATTTTATGGAGAAAAAAGAAATTAATTCAGAACTATTTCCTCAAGGTCAATCTAATTTTCGATCACCATATTATCGTAGTATTAATGATGATTTCAAAAAAAAACATTCAAGTAAAATATTATATAACGAGAAATAATTTATTTTAAATTACGCAAAAAAATAGAGATTCTGATTGATTATTTATGTTTGCAGTAGTGAGATTATTTGGCATCAAGTGTCAAGGTTGTGTTGAAACTTTAAGACCATGGTAAAATTTTACGATGTGCATTTAGAAAATATCTAGAAAAATATCATTTCCTTGTGAAATAAAACTAGGCGAAATCAGTAGTACGATGACACACTATAAAATTTTTAACCATAAAGAATGTAGAGTAATATATCAGCTTTTTACTCTTAAAAATGTAGAAAAATGAGAGACAGACGGTCGTTGATGATAGTACATCGAAAATTCTTAAACTTTCATGAAAGTTTGGAAAATCGTACCTAGTGGGGGGACTGAGAGGAGGGGGACATTCTTTTTTGTTGTTGTTATTATTATTCGTACAGTAAGCACGCAAAGAGAAATAAGGTAAAAAATTCAAAGCTAGTTAAAAGGTTGTTTGCAGCATTTTTATAAATAGTTTAATGATATAATTGTTAATTTTTTTATTTTGGTGACTTTTGCATGTTGTACTGAATTATTTAACCCGTTAAAAGTTTATGATAAGGAACATGATTAACAATTTTTAATGTTTTCTTTTCTTTATTTACTTAATTAATCTTCTATCAACACAAAATTATATTAATTCTCATCTTTTTTTTTTAAAGAAAAAGTCAGTGAAATTTCTTTTGCGTTAAAAAAATTTTACTACTTCTTCAATGACGTCTGCTCTCACTGCCTACAATTATTCTTAGTGCGACAATTCTTAATTCATCATTCACTACTAATTATTTAAATGCATTCTTTCGTAATTTATAGTCAAACATCTTCAGTAAATTTGCAACTTTCTTACTTTTCAATATGGAAATACGGTTGCAAGTTCTATCGAGAATCACGCACAAATAAAATAAAAATCAGACAGATTATGTATATCTTTTTATTCAACAAATCGTGTATACAGATTTCTTTTGACATTAAAAGCACTCCAACTTCTTTTTCATAGTCGATATTTTCACTGTTACAATTCTTAATTCATCTTTCACGGCTAATTATTTAAATGCATTCTTTCGTAGTCAAACATCTTCAGTAAGTTTGCAACAGCTTTTGCGACTTTCTTAATTTTCAATATGGAAATACGGTAGCAGTTCTACTGAGAATCATGCATAAATGGAATCAAAATCAGACAAATTATGTGCTTCCGTTTATACAACAAATCACTCATACAGATTTTTTTTGACATTAAAAGTGCTCCAATTTCTTTTTCATTGTCGCTATTTTCACTGTTGCAAAAATGTTACAATTCTTAATTCATCTTTCACGGCTAATTCTTTAAACACATTCTTTCATAATATATAGTCAAACATCTTCAGTAAGTTTGCAACAGTTTTTGCGACTTTCTTAACTTTCAATATGGAAATACGGTTGCAGTTCTACCGAGAATCACGCACAAATGGAATCAAAATCAGACTGATTATGTGCTTCTTTTTATTCAACAAATTGCTCATACAGATTTCCTTTGACATTAAAAGAGCTCCAACTTCTTTTTCATAGTCGCTATTTTCACTGTTGCAAAAATGTTACAATTCTTAATTCATCTTTCACGGCTAATTCTTTAAACGCATTCTTTCATAATATATAGTCAAACATTTTCAGTAAGTTTGCAACAGCTTTTGCGACTTTCTTAATTTTCAATATGGAAATACGGTTGCAGTTCTATCGAGTATCACGCACAAATGGAATCAAAATCAGACAGATTCTGTCCTTTTTTTTCCAACAAATAGCTCATGAAGATTTCTTTTCACTTTGAAAGTGCATCATCTGCTTTTTCATTGTTTCTACTTTGACTGTTAAAAAAAGGTTACAATTCTTCATTAATCAATTGCTATTGATTATTTAACTTCATTTGTTTGTATGAACAGGGTTTCAGCTCTGAAGTGCGCCAAGAATGAATGAAATCCAAATCATACAGGTACTGGGCTTTTTTTTTCAACAAATCGCTCATTTTTTTTAACTTTCAAAGTGTTTCATTTTTTTTCATTGCCTCTTCTTTCCCTTTTACAAAATGTTACAATTCTTAATTCATCGATCAAAACTGATTCATTAATTTCGTTCTTTAATGTGAACAATTTTTA
>JAOUZG010030080.1:315311-325990 GCA_026289955.1 Argiope argentata | reverse complement strand
TGAAGTGTACCATGAATGAATGAAATCCAAATCATACAGATTCTATGTTTTTGTTTTCAACAAATCACTCATACAGATGTCTTTTGACATTAAAAGTGCTTCATCTTTTTCATTGCCTCTGCTTTCACTTTTACAAAATGTTACAATTCTTAATTCACCAATCAAAACTGATTCATTAACTTCATTCTTTTATGTGAACAATTTTTAGTTCCATTTTCAATATAGTAATAAGTGTGCAGCTATGATGGAATCCATCTCGAATGAATGAGTACCACGAATGAATGAAATCCAAATCCTACGAATGCTTTTCAAAAGTCATTTACTTCCTTTTCGTATTAAAATCGTGTTCTCGTCTTTATTGTCGCTGTTTTCACTGTCTAATAATGTTACAAATTTTTCTAATTCTTCATCCGCTTCTCTGACTAATGATTTAGTTTCTCATTCTTTCGTATCTCACAACAAATGTGTTTGGTAATTACTCAAACAGCTTTTCTAATTTGTTCGAATTCAATTTTCAAAATGACAATGCGGTCACAGCTTTACAATTCTCCACATAGGAATAAAATTTGGTGTTTAGACAAATTTTATGGAAATAATTATAATAAATTGAAAGTCAAAAACCACGTCAAATAAATCGGCATGTTTAGTGTGCTGGAATTTATAGTTAGTTTTCCAGATAACATTTTTTGTTGGTTATTATATACATATGAAACAAATGATAGAATGTCTACATATAGAGGTATTAAATTTATTTTGATAAATTTAATATATTTCAGCACTTTTACTTTAAAAATCACCAAGTTATATTTCCCAATTATCATGTTATCGTACATATAGATACATGTATATAAATATTCTGTCTAGCGTTTGTTTAATTTTGTTAAAAAAAATTCGGTATAATCTATAATTTTGATTGGAAGACAATACATTATTCTAAATTGCTCCTGTCTTCGAAAATAAATTCGAAAAATTGATTTTATGAGCTCAGGAATGTCTAAAATTTGAATATTATTTAAAATCTAAAAGTTAAATTTTTTAACGATTACATTACTATTTTCTTTATAAAAATGGAATTAAATTGCACCCGTATTGTATTATTAAATGATATTAATTATATTGTTAGTAATAAGTTGTAAACGTATTGTATTGTGCCTATTATAATTGTATTGTAAATAAACTAAATTGTGTCTGTCTTAATTTGTCGTTTTCAATTTCCAAAAATTCGAAAAATTGATTTTACGAAGTCAGGAATGCCTAAAATTTGAATATTATTAAAGATCTCAAAGTCAAATTTTTTAATTATTACATTACTATTTTTTTCATAAAATAGAATAAAAACAGGAAAAAACAAATTAATTCTAGTAAAAAAATATAAAAATGAATATGTAATTTATTTTTGGAAAATTTTTTTAATGAAGCATAAAAGACAGAAATTTAATGGATATTAATTGAAAATGACTTTCTGGTATTGAGATAAAATTCTCCTTATGTTAGTGCAATATGTTCTATGATATATTTTAATTAATAATATATGCAGTATTTTATTTTATTTACATCATATAACCAGGAAAGGTTTACTCAATATCAAAAAATCAGTGGAATAAAGTTTTGTTATGCATTCAATACTGGTTTTGGATTAACCAGTATGTTTTGCTTCTCCTTCAAGTAATTTTTTCCCTAACTTGGATTTTAATTGAGAGTAATATTATAAATAAAGGACAAATTGCCATTTTTATACAAAAAATTTGTTAGCAAATTGTACCATTTGATATATTTTAACACATTTCTATCGTACTGTAAGTTTATGAAATAGATTTGTCTTACAATTTTCTATAAAATGTCTAATAAAGATCCTAAACAAAAATAGCAATTAATTATTTTATCGAAGAAAGTAAGTATATAACATTAAATTTCTGATTTACAAAATAAAAAAGTTCCATTACTCTAAAAACACTTTTATTGAAATTCTAAAACATTCTAATGGATATTAAGTGTTCGAAAATCAAGCTTTAAAAAATTAACAAAATATGAATTTAATCAAAAATCCACTTAATTGTAAGCATTGTTCAAATTAGTTGCATAATCAATAGCTCAGATTTTTTTTAAAAAAATTGAAGCATACCTCCCTTAGCGACCAGATGGTTTGCCGAAAACATAGATTGTAAAATGTCGTTTGCCAAGAATAACGAATATTATTGAACAAATTGCAATAAAATCTCTTATGTATAATTTGATATCCATAATTCCTTCAAAAAAGGATTTTGAACATCAAATTAAAATTCAAAACTGTTGTCTAATAACTTTCAGCGCTCTTTACTGTTAGAATGAATTTTTCAAATGGAATTGAATGTCATAACATCATAAATGAATTAAAAGTATAATGTCTGATTAATTTATTTCGAATTGCGAGCTGTTTTTTAAAGCCCTCTATCGTCACTTCCTTCTGCCTGTCACAAATCGCACAGATATTTAAAATATTTTTCTTATCTCGGAAATAAAATCATGCTAATCAAATATTTATTGAACTAAGCAATAAATTTATTCAAATATCTTTTTAAAAATTATTTTTTTGTTAAAAGTTATGAAAAATTTTTGAAATTACTAAAATTCAAAAAAGGCGTAAAAAATAATATAAAAAACTTTATGCGTAAGGATGTGATCAATATTTTAAAAACAGTTTTTTAAAGTTTAAAAAGATATAAAAATTAGTTTTATGCAATAGTATTTTAGTAAAAGGAAAAATATATATCTATTATCAATTAATTAGGCTACAAACTAAAATTTAAAACAAAACGCTCAGTAGCATCCTTTTTACTCTGTAAAATATAACTTCACATAACTTTTCACTCTAGGATGAATTTCTTAAAAAGTGCTGCTTGCACACATTATACTTTATAATGAAAAAAAAAATTCCAAGAAATGTTATTAGGCCAAAACAAAATGATTTACCAGAATTCATTTTCCATAAAAGAAATTAATTAAAATCCTTCTAGTGCTAAGTGAATGAAATAAAATTACTTCAGTTCTTCAAAATCTTTCTTATATAGCTATACATTTTTAATTGTATTTTGTTAAATAATAATTAATTGTGAGTAATATAGATAAAATCAGAATTTTAGCATTTTACAGAAAAAGAAGTAAGCAATAGTTATCGATTTATTATTATTGTTACAAGATATATACGTTTGATTTTCACTAAACGAACAGTAATATTATATTATAATTATTTCACAAGCATCTACATTAAAAATTATTCATTATTAAAATAATTCATATTTTTTATTCCATTTCTTCTTTCAATTAAAATTTATTTTTATTTGATAACTTGACGACGACATTACGACAACTTCATATTTTATTTAGAATTTAAAAAAAATATTATTCCGATAAATAAATCAAAAACATAATTGCTCAATTCTAATAAAGTATTCTTTGTTTTTTTTTAATTACTCTTTAACAGCGGTTGCCGACATTAATCCGCACTGACGAGAAGAAAAAAAAATTAAAACTAATTTCTCGAACTTTCAACTGACTTTCTCTTTTTCAAAAGAACCTATTCCCCAAAGATCACCGGCACACACACGCGCGCATCTCAAATTTCCCATTCACTACACCCAATCCCTAAATCAAACGCAAGAAAACCCATCGCCAAATCTCGCCAAGACAGAAGTCAAAACCGACGCCAATCACTGTCTCTCCTCGTGGCGAAAGAAACCGAGAACTGACACAACGAAAAACTTCGAAACAGAGCTAGCTGTGCCCGCTGCGTTGCCTTATCGCAGTCCTACGTACATCCGGTCAGCATGTATGGCATGTTACTGGAGAGTATCCAGCACTTTGTCCAAGAGGAGTACGGAGAAGAGGTCTGGAACCAGGTATTGGAAGAGTCCGGCTTCAAAAATGCTGTCTTCACAACTCACAAAGTGTACCCTGACATGCTAATTCCAAAACTGGCCCTCGCTTGTAGTAAGTTTTCGAACTCTGAAGCAAAAGTGGATGATTTTTTGTGCTTTTTCGGACGATGTTTCGTAAGATTTTTCACTCATTATGGATATGACACTTTGATTCGAGCTTCAGGCAGGTATTTTAGAGATTTTTTGAACGGTATTGATAATTTGCACCACCAAATAAGGTTCAGTTACCCCAAAATGCAAAGTCCTTCATTTTATGTTGAGTCTGAAGATATCGGTGGGGCCAGATTGCATTATAGATCAAAGAGGACTGGATTTGGGTACTACGTAATTGGGCAGTTAATACAAATCGCGCAACAATTCTATGGCCTGGATCTTCAAGTGACCATACTGACCGATGAAGAAGGCAGCGATGATTCATCTGAATGTCATCTCATCTACGATTTAAGGTAAATATAAATCTGTATTTTTAAATTTTAAATATAGTAAATCAGAACAAATATATCTGCAATTCATTTTATCATCATTATTGGTTTACAATAATCAAAGTCATATTTTTATGTCAGCTATATTTAATGTCATTAATTAGATTTCAATTAATAAAAAAATGCCAATATTTGTTAGTTATGAATTAATTTTTAAAAAAATTGTATGATCAAAAATGAATATTATTTTATAATTGAATCAAAATTTGAACTTATATATCTAATTTCTGTTAGTCAGTCAGTTATCTCAAATTTATTATCATTAAGAAATAAAATTCTTGACTGATTACTCTGAAAAATTTATTTTTTTTAATTAATTGTTATAGATATTTATTAACATTCTTCTTAACATCTCATTAGGCTTCAAAATTATACAAAGTTTAATTTATGTTAATTATTCATTGATTAGAAATTTATAATCAATTATAAATATCTTTCTAGACTAATTACTGGGAATCATTTATTATTTTAAAATAAATTGTTATAAATAGTTATAAATATCATTCTTAACATCTTATTAAGCATCAGACTGTTATTAAGCATCAAAATTAATTTCTGTTAATTATTAAATGATTAGAAATTTATAATCGATTACAACTATCTCTCTTGACTAATTACTGAGAATCATTTATTATTTTAAAATAAGTTGTTATAAATAGTTATGAATATCATTCTTAACAACTTATTAACCATCAAGATTACACTATGTTTAATTTCTATTTATCATTCAGTAATTAGAAATTGATAATCAATCATATCTCTCTCTATTGACTAATCATTGTGAATCATTTATTCTTTTACAATAAAATGTTATAAATAGCTATGAAAATCATTCTTAATATCTTATTAGATTTCAAAATAATACTATGTTTAATTTCTGTTAATTATTCAGTGATTAGAAATTTATAATCAATTACAAATATCTTTCTAGACTAATTACTGTGAATCATTTATTATTTTAAAATAAATTGTTATAAATAGTTTTGAATATCATTCTTAACATCTTATTAAGCGTCAAAATTGCATTATGTTTGATTTCTGTTAATTATTCAATGATTAAAAATGTGTCATTGAATAATTAAAAATGTGTCATCGATAACAAATATTTTTCTTGACAAATTACTCTGAATCATCTAATTTAAAATAACTTGTTATAAATAGATATTAAAGTTAAACTATGTTTAATATCTGTTAATTATTCAGTGATTAGAAATTGATAAGCAAACATATCTCTTTTCACTTATTACTGTTCATTTTCATTATTTATTCATTTATTATTTTATTATCATTTCATTATTAATATTTTCATTATTTATTCATTTATTATTTTAAAATAAATAGTTATGAATATCATTCTTAACATCTTATTAAGCGTCAAAATTACACTATGTTTAATTTCTGCTAATTATTCAGTGATTAGAAATTTATAATCAATTACAAATATCTTATTTGACTAATTACTACGAATCTTCTAATTTAAAATAAATTGTTATAAATAGATATAAATATCATTCTTAACATCTCATTAGACTTCAAAGTTTCACTGTGTTTAATTTCTGTTAATTATTCAGTAATTAAAAATGTATTATCGATTACAAATATTTTTCTTGACAAATTGCTGTGAATAAAAAATTTCTATTAGATAATATGTGTTAAATATTAATCAATTTAAAATTAATCGATATGAAATTTAAGCTGAATCTAATCTGGTTAATGTTTTCGAATTCACGCTTAATAGACAATGTTTTATTTTACGAATCGTATTTTATATATGTTTTAATGTTTATATTAAATAAAATTTTTATTAAAAAATGTCAAAGGACTCTTAAAAAAAAAGGAAATAAAATGTGTCAATAAAATACATCAGTTCTATAAGTAAATAAAGAAAAAATATGAATGCCATTTTTTATGATATATTTCAAAGCCGCAATAAAGCTTTTAAAAGAGCTTTTTGTGAAAATCGCATTTCGAAAATTGGCGCCTATTCTCCCGCTGCGTCACTCCAATTTTCCTCTCTTTATTCTTTTTTCGCGTCTCAATCTAAAGGAGCATTAATACATAGTTATAGATTTTTTCCTCTTTATTCCCGATTTTATTACTCTTTATCCTTGACTAATAAATAGTTATTTTGTAAATTAAAATTTTTATGTATGTCAAAAAAAGGGTAAAAGAAGACAACATTCTGATGGAATTGTAGTTTGTGAAAGCTTTAAAGATTTTGGTGTATTGAAATTGGTATTTGTTTTGTTGAAATTTCATTAAGAAAAGTGAAAGCAAAAAAAGATTAAAATGAAATCTGTTATGTATATTTCAATGTATCATGTCAGAACATAATTTCTTGAACGGCCAAGCGCCGCGTGCTCGTGCAAGTTAAATTATCTTTTTATTCATTTTCATTGTTTCATTGAATGGGTCAATTTAGTATTGCAAACGATCCAAAAAACTTTGTATCGCATTTACTGTTTTAAAAAACATTTCACATTTCCGATTTATTTCATTTCATATAAACACTTAAAATGACATTTTTCTAGGTTTCATTTGCTATAGTAATTAACTTTTTTTTAAATCAGAGCTTTTGTAAATTAATTGGCATCCCGTTATTAAAAGCCGATTTTTTTTAGATGCTCGTGCAGATATTAAAATTTTTATGCATATTGGTAGAAAATAATTATTTTCACTTAAACGAAGTTGAGAGTAGAGCAATTAAAAATAATTTTTAAAAAGATTAAAATGAGACCTGCTATGCATATTGCAATGTATCTTGTCAGAACATCATTTCTTGAACGGCCAACCACCACGTGCTCGTTCAAGTTAAATTATGTCTTTATTCATTTTAATTGTTTCATTGAATGAGTCACTTTAGTATTGCAAACGATTTAAAAAAAACTTTATCTCACAATTATTGTTCAAAAAAATATCGCATCTCCAATTTATTTCCTTTCATATAATCACGTGCTCAAAACAATATTTTTCTAGGTTTTATTTGCTGTAATTAATTTATATTTTTTCAGGGCATTTATAAATGCAATGGCAACGCGTTATTAAAACCTGTGTGTGTGTGTGTGTGTGTGTGTGTGTGTGTGTGTGTGTGTGTGTTCAATGCGAGTGCAGATAATAACATTTTTATTTTTCACTTACGAATTTTCGTTGACGCCAAAAAAAATCCTCCCAAAAACAACATCATGTTCTCACAAAATAAAAAGTTATTTTTGTTTATTTATTTATTTAAAATATATGCATTTATCTGAAACTTAATATACTTTAGCAATGATTATAATTTAAAATTAATCATAATGTAAAATTTAATTACTTATTTCAAAATTGGATAAAAAATGGAGCTAAATATTCTGATGAGCATTCTTTTTTTTTACTGCCTTTTGATTAAATTTGAAAAGTATCCACAAAACTACGCTTTTAAGAAAATACAATTTTAAAAAATTATTAATCCTTATTTCCATACCTATTGTAATTAAAATATTTTTTGCTTATTTAAAATAGATTCATTTATTTGAAAAAACTAATATTTTTAATAATAATTACAATTTAAAATGTAATCAATTAATTAAATTTAAAATGTAATTAATTAATTTAATTTAAAGTTTAATTCCTCATAATTTAAATTTACAATAATTCAATTTAATTAATAATAATTTAATTACCTATTTTGAAAATATAAAACTGAATATTCTTAAAAGTATTTATTTGCTTACATTATTTAAATTTTAAAAAGTATCCTCAAAACTTTACTTTTAAGAAAATTTTTAAAAATTAAAGAAATTAAAAAGTATTTTTAAAATAAAATAAGTTGTTTTTTGATTCCATCATTGCCAATTTACCATACTTTTGATAAATATAATTCAATTTGCCAACTACTTTGAATCTATAGAAAAGAAATTTCAAATGTTATTTCAAATAGGTTGTTTTTTACATGTTGACAACGACTTCTAATTTCCGTTTTCAAATTTCACTCTCTTCAAAATAATCAATATAATACTGTATTAAGTTTCCCTACTTAAAATCGGGAAAAAGTTGTGAATAAAGTTATCTGTTGATCTTTTTATTGCACTTTTTTTTATCCATTTACCGATATTTGAGCCATTCGTTCAAAAAAGAGAAGATTCTTACGAACTGGCTATTTGACGCTTTCCAAAGTTATAAAATCAACTTTACTGCTGGCTGTATGAAGTTTATTTGTGCGAAATATTTTTGGACGAAATAGAAGAAACAGCTTTAACGGCCATTTAATATAGAAGAATTTTCTTCATCGAAAACGCTTTCTAAAGGGAAAACAGCTTTTCTATTCTTAAAACTTCCTGTATGAAATTTAATAGTTAGCTAAACCTATCTTATTAAAATAAAATTTGTGAACTAATAAAAATTATCACAAAAAAATAACTGTTCTGAAAAATAGTTTTAAATATCTTTAAAGCTCTGCAATGATTCACACAAGATTTTTTCCTTTTTCTAAACTTTAGAATATAAAAATAATTTTTATTAACATTCTTCTCAAAAACTCTATTGCTATAAATCAAGAACCAAAACAATTCATAATTAAAAGAAAAATATGAGTTTTTAATATCGTTTGCATTTATGGAAGCTCTTAAATATATTTTTATGATTGATTGTTATTACGCTATCCTATTTTTGACATTTAATTATATGGAAGATGAGTTATTTACGGATTTCTTATTAACAATTTTTTTTTCTTTTTTACGTCTTTCTTATCATTGTCACTCATTTCAAACGTTTCATTAATTTAAAGTCCTTTCAATGATATGATGACTTTTTTTCTTGTACTTGAATAAGCTTTGAAAAGATATCGGTGCCAGAAATTATTATTTTCCTTCTTTATAAATCAAAAATTGCTGATTCACATAAACAGATTATAAAGGTTTTCATTATAGCTAAGTAAATATCATCGTATATTTACAAATATTTTCTTTGAACTTTATGGAGAATAACGCTCATTGTTAAACAAATCAATAAGAACAAACTGAAATAGAATAAAAATTCTCTGTTTTATTCAAGGCATTTCTGTGTAAGAGATTATTTGTAAAATGTTTGAGTAAAAGTTCGGAAATATTTATTCAATGAATACTTAGCTTTCTGTAGAATAATTTTCCGATTTATTTAATGAGGAAGCAACAAATAATTATCTATAATACACAATATCAGCAAAAAGAAAAATATAAATGTTACTCAAAGAAAATAATAAGTCTTTTATTCAATAATGTATTTCGAATAAATATATTTACGGCCTTTAGCCATATAATTTCAAAAATGCTTCGTTATTTTTTTCAATTTTACATCAAAATTGTCTGATTATAATTTATAAAAAAAAATATAATTGCGTATTTTAAATCCAACCATTTCATTAACGCCCTTTTGTATTTTTATCCTATTTCACGTCAATAAAATTTAATCATAAATATTGATGAAATTATTCAATGGCATTGACTCAATACTCAAAAACATATAGTTCCAATAATGGATATTTTCTGGGTTTTTTTTTCAATATCTCATTAAAATTACTCATGAATAAAATGGTACCATAGATGTAAAAATATTCAATGACGTTTTTAATTAAATTTATTCAATGTTTATAGTTATCTAATTTCAATAGGGTTTATTCTATATGCTTTTTAATGTTACATTAAAATTACTCATGAATAGAATTTAATCATAATTGATAAAACTAACTCAATGATGTATTTCAAATAAATTTATTCGATGTTCACAGCCATCTATTTCTAAAAGTGGTTTCTTGTGGATGGTTTTTCAATATCACAAAAAATTACTCATGGATAAAATGTATATATAATTTCAAAAATATTCAGTGACGTCTTTTAAATAAATTTATTCAATGTCCATATTTATTTTATTTCAATAAGACTCCTTTGCTTTTTTAATGTCAAATTAAAATCGTCCAGGAATAAAATCAGATTTCAGTTCATTAAAACATTTAATGCCTTGTTTTAAATCCATCCATTTCACTAATGCTATTTTGATTTTTTTCTCCATTTCACAGTAAAATTGTTCATCGATAAAATTTAAGCATAATTAAAAACACTAAATAAATTACATGTTTCAAATAAATGGATTCTACGTTCATAGGCATCTAATTCCAAAAATATTTCTTTACTTGTATTTATTTTTCAATTTTTTTATTATATCCATAAATAAAATTTAACCATAATTGAAAAAATAGTCAATAACGCTTTTTAAATAAATTTATTTGTGTGTGTGTGTGTGTGTGTGTGTGTGTGTGTGTGTGTGTGTGTGT
>JAOUZG010030080.1:300530-315301 GCA_026289955.1 Argiope argentata | reverse complement strand
GTGTGTGTGTGTGTGTGTGTGTGTGTGTGTGTGTGTGTGTGTGTGTGAGCTAGAAGTCAGATTTCTGTCCTCGGGTGCTTAGGGACCCATACCCTCAGAAGCTACTGCATCCCTACTTTCATTAGAAAAGATAAATACAAGAATAATAACAACCATAAAGATAAAAATACTATGACATACTTTAAGTAAATTCATTCAATGCCCAGTGTCTAAATCTTAATAAAGTTTTTTTTCTCTTTTTCAATATCTCAATAAATTATAAAATGTAATCATAATTGAAATTACATAAAATTTTACGTTACTTTTAGATCAAGAATAATATCGATTGACAATTTAATTTTATTTCATTTTGAATCAGTAGAAATTTTCTATCAACTTTCCACCGCCTAAGATTTTGGCTAAAATATAGAAAGCCTTAGTTTGCTTTTATTATTATGCGGTTTCCTTTTTTTAATTTTTTTATCTTTTCTTTTAAAAAAAAAATAATTTTTTTTAATATTCATTAACCTTTATTCTAAAAATATTTAAACAATTAAAAAATGCCGTAGCTCTTTGAAAATGGGATTTACGTCCACATTTTCATTTATCTTTTGAAAAATTTCTAACCATTTCTCAAGGGAAGCTATTTATAGTTTTCATTCTTCAATACCTGTAGTTCATTTCTTGATCCTTTCTATTTCAATTTTTTTAATTAAATCGGTTTCCCTTTAGGATCACCATAATAAAGAGATTTTGTTACAAGATATAGTTTGCAAATATTTGTGAAAATCGTATTCAAAGGAAAGCTTTCAGAAAAGGAATATAACAAAAGTCAGTGCGAATTGGTACATTTTTGTTTTTCTTTCAGTGATTCATGTTCCAATTAGCATATTAATTTTTATTTTTATGCTAATATTTTCTTTCTCAGCAAATTGTTTTTGCAGAATTTATTTCAATTAATCGTTTGTTCTTTTGTAAATAAACTAAAAAGATTTAATCGTTTGCTATTTAGTTTTAATTAAAGGTTTGGCATTTTATTTTTATAATTGTCAATCAGAATATGTTTTCCATTAAAGCATTTTTAGGATTTCAAGTATTTTATTAATGTTTTATTTTTGAAATTTCAAATGCTCAATTTTCATGTTAATTAAAATCCATCTCTAAACCCTTATTGAAATTTTAATTCTTTTTGATTCTTTATTTATTTTACTTAGTTTTCAATTAAACATTTCTTTAAATCTCTGTGTGTTTATTTTCTGTTTTATTCCAATTCCAAGAGTAAACTTGTGTGAAATTCATTTTGCTGAACTCTTATTTTACTATACTTTATTTTTTTCTGTTCAATTAGCGCTTCTTCGAACTAAATGAAAATCTAATTTTTCTTAAAGTCTTTAAAAGTCCAACACCTTTTATTCATTTTTTTGTATTATGTTATTTGTTATGTTATTTTAAAGAAATGAAGGGTTTTTTCTTGTACTGTTCCCAATATCTCGATTAACAAATATAAATAAAATTTTGAGAATTTGCTTTTGTATTTTTTATAATTATGACGTACAGAAATTTCATTATTTTTTAATATATGTGTGATAAAATATTAATAATTTTATAAATTATTTTATATAAATTGAAAATAAAAAATAAATATTTCACATTTTACTTTCTCTCTTTAAAAATTTAAATGATTTTCTACCTGAAATAAATTTTTATGTCAGAATGTTACTAGATCTAAATAGGAGTTTTTCGTATTAAAATCAATCCTTTGTTTACCAAATATTGAATATTAAATACCGATATTTTATAGTTATTTTACACAATTTTTAAAAAATTAATCAAATAAATACATAAAATCACTTGATATTAAGGTGATAAGTACTTAGCAAGTAGAAAAAGCAAAAGAGAGAGTAGTGAGCAAGAAAAAGTAAGTAAAGAGAAGAAATAAAATTTTCTTCTCAATATATATTCTAATTATATTTGTCTAACTTTCTCACCTTGATTATATTAAATTTTAAAATATTTAATAGCAAATTGTTTTTAGCATTACTTTCATTTATTTATAATTTTCAAGTAATATTTCCTTTTTATGTAAGCACATTGAATCTTTTTTTAAACCATTCAATGCCTTTTTTATCATGATAATTTTTATAGTTTAAATTCCGTGCCTAAATTTTACGTGATTCTTTATTACGTAAAATTTTTATAGCAAAATTTATAAAGTAGTTAATATTCGGATAGAATGTGCTTGCTAAAAAAGCTTCCAAAAATAATTACATATTTTATTGTTTTTCCCCAATATTCTGTTCTAGAATTATCTTATTACACTAGAACCTTTCTTACATCACATGAGACTTTTAAAAAATGTCATGATATGAATTAGATTTCTATATATTTTTCTCATATTTCAATATTTTTTTCAAATGATTTATTAGTTATTTCGATTAGATTATTTTCTTACCAGGTTTCCACTATTAATATGAAAGTTATTTATTTAAAATGTCTCTGCTATTGAATAAAATTGAATTTTGATGCAACAATGTGCGACAAATTAATGCACGTACAAATTATAAAGTACATTTGCGACGACATAAAAAAAGGAGAAATCCTGTTTTAAAGTTCATGTTCATAGAAAGCAATTTTTTAAATAATTTATCATTATATTTTAACATTGATAAAAGCTTGGAATTGAATGATTTTTGATAGAACAATAAAATTAGTTTGAATTTTCCATAATGTTAAAAATATTATTTAATTGTGAGAAAACTTGGTATAAAAAAGAAACTGTATCCGGAAAATAATGATTTTTGTGTTTTCAAAATAAATAAAAATTTAGTGTTCTCTTGAAATCTCATCAAATTGCGTGTTCATGCTCCCGGGCGAAGATAAAGTGTTGCCAAACGGTGATTAATAAATTCTACATGATTTTGCGTCCACGTAAACTTTATATATATATAGATTGTACGTCAATGCCATGTAGTAATTTCTTTGGCCTGACAAATATATAAGAGAGCATACGAGAAAGTTTCGAGGAGACCTCCCCCTTGGTTTAGCCGGCGAATTAGATTATACATTTTATTTTACACCTTCATTATTATTTAAAACCAAATAAAATTAACAAAAGGTAAAAAATTGAAATCCACTATGCATACTTCAGTCTATCATGTCAGAACATCACTTCTTGAACGGCCAAGCACCACGTGCTCCTGCAAGTTAAATGATATTTGTATTCATTTTAATTGTTTCATTGAATAAGTCTCTTTAGTATTGCAAACAGTTCAAAAAACTTTGTTTCGCCTTTATTGTTTAAAAAAATATCACATTTCCTATTTATTTCATTAAATACAATGACGTGTTCAAAATGACACTTTTCTCGGTTTTAATTGCTGGAGTCATGAACTTTTTTTTAATCAGAGCTTTTGTAAAGGGGATGGCATCACGTTTTTAAAAGCTAACTTTTTGAGATTCTCGTGCAGATAATAAATTTTAATTTTTCGCCAACGGGTTTTTGTTGACTCCTCATTCCTAAAACAATATCATGTTCTGACATGATATTATGATTATTTTGGTGATATAATA
This sequence comes from Argiope argentata, assembly GCA_026289955.1. Taxonomy (NCBI): domain Eukaryota; kingdom Metazoa; phylum Arthropoda; class Arachnida; order Araneae; family Araneidae; genus Argiope; species Argiope argentata. Next base: position 311,752 of record JAOUZG010030080.1, on the reverse strand, counting down.
TTTTTGGAAGATATAGCTGTAAAACAGGAAAAACAACTTATTTAACATTTATTAAGTTTGAATACCTCACATTTTTCTATCTTGAAGAGCAGGCATCCCAAGTTTCAAAACCATTGGACAAAAACTGTATATCTGAATAAAAAGATCAATAAATAATCAACTTTATATATATAGATAGGTAGATAACGTCAGAATTAGAAACATCTATTCATTTCCCTAATTTATATAAGCTAAGCTTACGATCGATTTTTGCTTAAATATTCAACAGATTGTGGCCAAACATGCAAAGGAAAATACTAATCTATGAATCTTGATTAACGCCGCACTTGAGAAGTAAATTTACTTATTGAGTAAAAGCAGGATCGATCAGTCTACTATAGAAGAAAATTCTGAGAGTAGACACAGTCTGTCTCACTGTAATTGAGTGAAATAGTTGAGAAACATGGTTTGGACTTATGGTTGTGAAGCAGATCCAAAAATAAAAGATAAAGTTCTGAACAGTTCTTCGCATTTTCTTTGAAATAGTTTGAAAATTATAAAGAAAGTAGCAATTGATTTTCAAGAAACTTAAAATTCAGCAAAATGTGAATTGAAATAAGAACCAGTTTTTGAAAAATAAGAATATTATTATAGTTAACAGAGTTTAAATTTTAAGTCTTTTTATCCATTCAAGCTTCTTTATTTTATCTATATGCTTTTTTATCATATGAGAACACGATGTTGTTTTGGTTAGGAAGTTTTGATGTCTCTGAAATTTACAGACAAAAACATTTTCACTTGCTTTTACCAGTATTGCATTATTATTATGTATGCTTCTTTGACTGCAGATGCGTTTTTGAAAGGTTGAGCTGCTTTTACCAGTATTTCTTTATTACATAGGCTTCTTTGACAGAAGTTTTAAAACGTTGATGTAGAACTATGATGTCATAGCTGTTATTCAATCCGAAAACTTTGTTTGCGGGCTAAAAAGATGAAAATGAAAAGTTTAAATTTTCATTATATATATAGAGAGAGAGACCGATAGAGAAGTCTCGTGATTGTTTCAAACCGGTTTAAACTGGTTAATGACTTAAATTAAGACATTAATTAAGACAGATAATGACTTAAAAAATGTTATCATGTGATAGCTTGAAATTTACGATCGAGGATTTCATTTTCTTTTTTATTAACTTAAATTCTTTAGAGAAATCTAAAGCATTTTTAAACAAGTATTCAATGAAATGGTATTAGTATAGTTTTAAGTATTCCTTTTTTTTTTCAAAAGTTTTGACGTTAGATAACTATGATACAAGTTAATGAATATTCGAACAAATTTTCACATTTTTTTACTCTTTTTCCCTCTATAATACAAAATTCTCTTAAATAAATATAATGATAAATTGTTTAATAACTGTGATCTTATTTTATGGACGAGTCATTCAATTAAAACCGTTAAGAGAAACAAGCACCAAAATCATGTGACATCTTTTACTGTTGCCATGGAAACAGGATTAGCCTTTCGATTTCGTTTGGCTGAATTCGCAAAACTTGCTCTTTTTGAGATGTTGGCTTTAATGAGAAAAAAATGAGAGATTTACACTTTCCCAAATCTTTTGAATCCCTTCCGAAAGCTCATGGTCTGACAAAACGTTGTATTTAGCCATCCAAAATGGGTCGGTTTAAAGGACTAGAGAGTGAATCTTTCTGCAAGGCGATTTATGGGAAATAAATGGTTTTCACTGTAAGGCATGAATCCTAAAAACTGTATATTATGGTAATACTCTATTCAGATTAAAATATTTTAAATCAACTATATTAACCAATATTTAAAAACTATATTTGTCAGTGTCTTTACCAAAACTTGTCTGAATTTGGAAAAAATTATGCTATAGAATAACATTTCAACCAACATTTTCTGAAACCATTTTGATTATTAGTCGTAAAAAAACATGAAAATGTCATTTTTATTACAAAAAAATGTTACAAATTGAACTTAAACAGTTCAGAGCAAAAATAATGGGTACGATTCAGGTTTAATGGCGATCAAAAAGCGACAGGAAACGATTTCGCCAAATTATAAACATATATTCAAATGCATAAATATATAAATATTTGTAACAAGAAAAACTGCGAAAAAGTGAAATTGTTTCTTTTCGTTTATTGTCACAGTTACAAACAAGAAGTAAGAATGTATTAATTGATGGCAATGGTTGTATGAGAATAAAATATAAGCAAAGACTGAAGAAATTATTGAAAAAAATAAATAAGCACTTATATTTTATAAAAATATAAATGAACGATAAACATAAAATAAAGAAAGAAAGAAAGAATTAGAAAGCTTGAATTAAATATTTCAATTTATATAAATAAGTGAATATTCTTATTCATATATTATATATAAAAATCGGAAATTTTTTTAATTTACATAAATAAAAATATATAAATTTATTTTACTGTTTTATCAGCTAATGTTTTACTTTAGATTTTTTTTATTGTTTCACATCGTAAATTCAGTAATATTCAGTTATTTCGATGAAAATAGGTAGATTATCAACTCAAAAATATTATATAAGTTAGATAAAAAACCTTTAAGACAATTTCTAATATGTTGCAATTAAATAAAAATTAAAGAAAACAAAAAAATAGAAAGTGAAATGAAATTAACGATCGCAAATTTCAAGTTATCATGTGAGAACATACTTATTTTTAAGTCCTTATTTGTCTTAATTAATATAAGTCATTAAAAAATTTAAGCCTGTTTGAAACAATCGCAAGACTTCTATATCGGTCTCTATTCCTTAATAATATAGAGAGAGAGAAACAGATGGATATATATATGATGATAACTTTTTAAACCTTCATTTTGAATTTTTCTAGCTAGCAAACAAAACTTGAACAAAAAAATTTGAAACTTGTCCGATTTAAACATGAAATAACAGCTCAGATGTAATGGTTCTTCGTCAACGAAGCATACGTAATAATAAAGCAATACTGGTAAATGCAGGTAGGTTCGAGGTATGATCTTTCTTTTGAGCTCACATTTACTCTTTCGTTTTGAAGATGCTGTCCCAAAATTCTCTTGTTGATTAGTAATCCAATAAACACTGGGTTTTCCAACTCTAACAACTGCAGCAATATACCTCACAATCATAGAAGTAATTTTTTGAAAAATGTGTTTGTCTCAATTATTTCGCACAGAACTATAATTCAAATTTTAGTTAAGTCTATCAAAAAGCATTATTTATTTTTTAGCTAAGCACTGTTATTGTTTTCTAAATTATTAGTAAATTCTTTCTATTGCATATATTTACAAAGTTATTGCTAGTTTAAATTATACGTGAATTTTATAGGATCACTTTGTTTCATGAATGAGCAAAAGAATATTATGTTAACAATAAAATGATGTGATAAAACTTCCTCTTTTTTTTAAATTTAAGGCTTTTATTGCTTAATAGTATCCACCCCCCCTTTTAATTTTGTTTCGTTAAGCGGATTATTTCAGTTGAAACTTCCATTCGGGTAATCTCCATTTGAATTACTTTTCTTGTCTTTTTAAGTAAACTAAATTACTTCTTTAACATAGTTAAATTTATTTTCATTTAAAAGCAGAATAATTAACGAATTCTTAAGCCAGATTTTTCTACGAAAGAATTTTTTTACGTGAATCTGCTGAAAATATATTTATATTATAATAAATTATAAAAATCTTTAAAAATTTTTAATTTTTTTTAAAAAATAAATTTATTTTATTAGTAAAGTATCATGCCAAAAGATATTAATAAATCTAATAATTTCCAAAATAAAATTTTAAATATAAAAAAAAGGCTGGCTTAAGCTTTTTTTAACATTTTCGCGTTTTTATCGCATTTATTTACAATGGTACCACTAGTTTAAATTATACTTAAATTTTATACTAATTTTGTACAAGAAATGATTGTAAAGATTTCCAAAAATATTATGTCAAAGATAAAATTCGGTGATTAAATTTTCTTTTTCGAAAATTTATGGCTTTTGTTGCTTAATAGTACATTCTACAATTTTAATTTTATATAGTTAACAGATAATTTCAGATGGAACTTCCATTTGGGTAATCTCCGTTTGAATTGCTTTTCTTGTCTTTTTGAGTAAACAAAATTACTTCTTTAGAATACTAACATTTATCTTCATTTGAAAGCAAAATAATTAACAGATTCTAAACCAGTTACTTGGGCAAAATCTTTTTTGTACAGAAATTTTTTTTGTTAGTTAGGTGAAATCTTGAGTTTAGTTGTAATCCTGTTTATACTATAACAAACGATAAAAATTAATTCTTTTCATAAATGAACTATAAAAGTAACAATAAATAAATAAAATTAAATTTCGAATAGAAAAATAATCTTGTTTTTTTAAAGGAAACTGGAGTATCTTTTACTAATAGGAGGAATTATTTATTTCTGTCAAAAAAAATCTTAATAGTAAATGCCGCATAATTTTGCTTCAGCAATAAAATAACTGGAAATTAATTATCTTCCGTTTATTCCAAAAATATTAGAGAATTTTCGACTTTTTTGATTTTAAAGGGTTAGAATATTTAAGAAAATTTTAAGTAAGGCATCAGTTATCATAAGATTATGTGTAATTTTATGATAGAACTATTTTTCAATTAATAAAAATAATAAGATTTCAACTCCTTTTCTTTCAAATGAAATTTTTAAAAATTCTGTCGGGGTTTATGAAATTAAAAACTTTTTAATTTTTTATCTTGTGTAAAATAAATCATTATTCTTATACTGGGATATTCATAATTGTTGTCTACCATTTTCAATTATTTTCTGTTAATAAATAACCACTTATAATCACTAAATTCATATATTTTCGGCATAAAGAAGCAAATTCACCCTTAAAGAAATTTTAATTCAATATTTCATTTAAAAATCGTTTGTTATTGTATTTTTAATTATGGAGATCTACAGAATTGTATTTTTTAATTATGGAGATCTATAGAATTGTTTTTTTTAATTATGAAGATCTACAGAATTGTATTTTTTAATTATGGAGATCTATAGAAATTATAATAAATTGATACAAAATTCATAATTGTTGTCTACCATTTTCATTTATTTTCAGTTAATAATTACCCACTTTAAATCACTTTATTGATATATTTTGGACAAGAAGAAACGACTCTTCCATAAAGAAATTTGAATTGAGTATTTCAATTAAAAATGGTTTGTTACTATATATCTACTTATAAAGATCCATAGAAATTACATAAAATATTTTAAACAATGCAGTATACGAAAATATTATTATATTACTTAAAAGAATATAGGTCAATCACTGAAATAAGCTTATAATTTTTTTTCCTTCATAAGTAATTTTTTCATCTGAATTCTAAAATCAATTGTACATATTAAATCACAATTTCGACAGCTTAAAAAATAAAATACAATGAAATTTTTTCTTTTTATTTCATCCTTACTTTTCGTCCTTGGTGCATAATTCTGCCCAGTTTATATCTCAGTCCTGCAACAAATATTCTCAACTTTTACGATTTCCTTTTTCTTTTTTTTTTTGTGATCTTGCCTAGTCATCCTCATTGTTGTCTTATTTTTATCACCAGAGCTCACGTCAAAACAAATCATTTCTCATTTTAACACTTGACCGAACGCCAACATTCTTATTTTTCACTGTAGCAACAAAAGATTAAACCAGCTTTTACGAGATCAACGAACAACGAAACTAAGAAAATCCATTGAAAATGTTATTTTTCCAACTCTCTTAATCTAATAAATGCTCTAATTCAACTTTAACAATTTATTCGAAAAAATATTTTTCGAACGATTTTTTTATGTTTTTAGTAATAAATAAATTTTATTTGTGTAGTTTTTATTTGCAAAGGGCAACATAATTTGGTTATATTTTAAGAACAAAAACAATAGAGGAACTATGCTTCAAAAAATTTCTTAATACTAAATTATGACGAACAGCTTATTTGTCTAAAATATAGGTTGAGGTTATTTTCAATTGAATTTCTCGTACATAGCTTGTCATTCATTATTTGCAAACTATATTATTTCAATAAGCATACAATAAAATATCTTTAAATATCAAATTGATAGTGACTTTAAAGTCATGATGTTTCAATTGAAGAAAGTTTATTCTGTGCATGAGCTTTACAGTGGAATTAATTTCATTAAAAATGCAACTAATTTGAGTGATATATAAATTCTAGTTATCGTTTTTAGATCTATTAATTTAGTTTTTAAGATTTCAGATATTTTATAGATATCAAAATACAAATTTAGCACTTATAAATATCAAAATACAAATATAATAGCAATAGATATCAAAAGATATAACAGCTATAGATATCAAGATACATAACAGCTATAAATATCAAAACACAAATATAACAGCAATAGATATTAAAATACAAATATAACAGCTATAGATATCAAAATAAAATATATTCAGCTATAAATATCAAAATACAAATTCAATAGCACAATTAAACAAATTACAGATGTAACAATAATATGAAGAATAACGATTACATCAATAAATACTTCTTTATTTTATCTATTTATATTTATTCTACAGTGATTAACTATTTTATTGCTTTGGGTTTAGATAATTTTATTTATTTATCTTAGATTTTATTTAATATTTCCAATTTCTACTCCAGATATTAGGTGAGATTCTGGATTGAAGAGACTGAAAATAAAAAAAATTATATTCAAATAATTTTATTAAATCAGTGAGACTTAAAATTCTTGATATATGTTATATAGATTGACTTTTTAAAAAAAAACGTTCCAAACGATTCTACTGATAAATAATATTTGCATAGAAACGGATTAAAAAATATCTTTGAACAAAATTCAAACCAAAATACACAAAGGACAAAGGTTTATTTTAAAAGCTAGAAAAAAAGGGGGTTGATAAAAAGAGGTATAAAACAAACATCTTCTAGTATTGCGGTTTATTACATTATTTGCTTAAAATTTTGCTAATAGTTTAAAAAAATGTTTTATTTAGCTCCTGAAATAAAAAAATAACCTGTGTTTTTATCCATTCTGTAAATATTGGGTTTCGACTGATAAATAAATGTAATTTTAATTTTTTTCACAAATAATCATTTATGTTATCATAATCATTATCAATAATCATAAATAATAATTGTTATCATTATTTTATTTCATTTATAAAAAATTATAAAATATTTTAAATGGATAGATTATATATTCTCTAGTTAATTAACTGCACTATATTAACAAATAATAATATCAAATGTGAATAAAAAATAATTTTCAGATTTTAATTTGTAAGGGGTTGGTTTTTATAGAAAAACTTTATCAAAATCAGAATTAGAGAAAATAACATCTAAAGATGTAAAATAGCATTAAAATATATATTAATGTAAATAAAAAATCAATGTATTATGTTCAAAAAAGATTTAAAAACAAATTTCCAAAGGTTTTATAAAGAATTCTGTTCAAACATACAGATATTAATAAAATTGTTTCATAATTTCTCACAATAAAATTAACTTTTCAATTTAATCACATATCTTGAAAAGATTTTAAGCATTTTAATTCCATTTTTTATAAATGGGATCTTTATAAAATAAAATCATTTGATGCCTAAATCTTAATTAATATAATTATGATGTAAACTTTAAAACACTAAATTTGTAATCCACAAAATTTAAATAAATATATTGTATTTTGAAATCTTCACTAAAAAAATAAGATTACTGTCATAATAGCAAAAATTGACTTGTATTCGTTACGTAATTAACATGTAAAACCATTGCGTCTTGAAATCTCCACTGACAAAAGAAAAAACGCAGTCACGAACGCCAAAACAATTATAAACAGAGTGGCCGATACCAACAAAAGTTGACCTACATTCATTATACGAGCGAAGGTCAAAAGCGAATGCTTAAATGCAATAATAGAACTTGTTGATATCCTATGTTTAAACCACCGTGTGCTCCAACTTAAAACCAGCGGATAACGGCTATAGTTAGTAACATTCGACACCCCGAAAGCGGAAATGACTAATATCATATCAGCGCGTTTTATGTTGCCATTAGCAGCGGATTAATAAATAAATAAATGAAAGTAATGCATCGGTAATGGCATTGTGGTCGCTGTGCCTTAATCAGGAACTGGGAGCTTTTATAGGGAATCCCTTGGTGATAATTGCCTTGTGAGTGGACGTTGAGTATTTACAGGCTGTTGGCCAGAAGTGGATTTCCATGCTGGAGGGGGATAAAAAGAAATCGATTTGTTTTTACCAGAGAGGAAAAAAAGCTTTATTGAGACGGAAATGATAGATTTATTATAGTTTTATTAGTATATGTTGATTATATTGTCGATAAATTTTTTTAACATTTTTCTAGAATGAAATATAATGGTGATTAAATTTAATAAATAACAAGAAATTATCAGAGCAAACGAATTATAAATTCTATAATAATTGCCATAATATTAATATATTTATTATTATATATTAATTTGGATGTGTGTCGTGGGTTGTTTGCAATCTTGTTTTAATTTATTCTTTATTTAGGTAATTATTCAGACACTGCTTCTAGTTGTTTATTTTTTATGTAGGAAAAACTATACGTTTCAGCTCATATTCTTTCTTGGGTTTATCCTTCTAGTAAAGCTTTCGTGTGCATGTCATTCTATATCTGCTTTGTATTTTTTATGTAGGAAAAACTATACGTTTCAGCTCATATTCTTTCTTGGGTTTATCCTTCTAGTAAAGCTTTCGTGTGCGTGTCATTCTATATCTGCTTTGTATTTTCACCTTGTATTAATCTCATTCATCCTTTTTTTACTTTATATAATGGCGTGGATATATGATTTTACTAGAAGGCATAGATATATGATTTTACTTTATATAATTGTATAGATAGATGATTTTACTTTATATAAAGGCATAGATATATGATTTTATTTTATATAAAAGCATAGATATATAATTTTATTTTATATAATGCAGATATATATAATTTTGCCAAAAACTTAATTATAGATCTGTAATAATTGCTATAATATTAATATGTTTACTATTATATTTTAATTTGGATCTGTGTGTTGAGTTCTTTGCAGTCTTGCTTTAATTTATTCTTCTAGAAATGTTATCATTACATTTCTTTATCTATGTAATCATTCTGACACGGCGTCTAGTTTGTTTGTTTTTTATGCAGAAAAAAACTGTATGTTTCTAGTCATATTCTTGATTCACCTTCTAGTAAGGATTTTCTTTTTCGTGTGTATGCCATTCTAGATTTGCCTTGCATTTTCACTTTGTATTTGTCTTTACATCTATTTTTCACTTTATATAATGAGATTGATATATAATATTAGATACTGGTACGTTTCTTGATAATGTTATTACTTTATGTTTACTATACATATTTATATATTATATCTTCCAACCACTGGACACTGAAATGCTTTTTTATGCTTATTTGTGTTACTGCTTCCCATATGTACTTTTCAACTTAGTCTCTTGAAGCCAGAATTAATTTATTATTCGGTGTCCTGATACAGAGGTAGCACATCTCCCTCATCATCTGTGGGTCCTGGGTTCGAGTCTCGGTTATGAGTCCCGGGCATGATTGTTCTTCTGTGTACTATCTGGGAAGTGTATGAATGTGCCCCCCCCCTGCAAAAAGGGGCTGTGTAAACGAATGTGATGAGTGTGTAAGTTTTACTTTTGGTCCTAGGTGGCGCTACTTCAAAAACAAGAGAAGTTCCATCGGCTTAAAATCGCTGAAGGCCATCAGCGTGATTGTTCCTAGCAAGTGCCATTAGTAACAACAACAACATTAGTTTGTTATTTATTTCATTTAAACATTTTATTTTAATCAAATAAACTGTGTTTTATGCCCTTATTTACAGCCCATAATCTGGCGATGACTGCAAGACTTTTAATAAATAATTAATGGTTCTCACCCCTGTGACCTTCAAAGTTTTACACCCTTTCAGGTAGGTAGGTAGTCGTGGGGTAGACCTATACCATTACATTTTAATTTAATTTAGTTTGTAATTTTTGGTGAAACTGATGTCAAAAAAGCTAAGACATGTGTTTGTTGATATTTTGCACTGACGTCAGGTTCGTTATAGGTTTTTTTTTATATTTAATATATTTTTTGTTCAATTAAAATAAAGGAAACAAGATATATGCATTAAATTACTGTTTAATTTTTTACATCTTTTTTAAATAATGCATTTGATATTACAATTACGTAATGTAATTTTAAGATTTTTCAAACCAATGATTCTAATGAACTTATGTCTTCCATAATTGAACTAATCCCCATTTCTCCGTTTCTACCAATGTCATCCCTATTCTTTTATAAATTGTCCCAAATTATTATTTACTAATAATAAAGAAATGCTTTAAGAAAAAAATGAAAGGTTCAAATTGATTTAGAATTAAAAATTCAAATATTTTAATGCATAGAATAATGTTACCCTGATTTAGCAAATTAATAACTTAATAAATTTTCTCAGAGTCACAAAATTACAATGAAAATATTATAATCCCACATTAAAACTGTACGAGCTTATAATGATTTGAATGTGAAAAGATTTAATACCCTAATTAACCAAAATAATCCTAATTTTAACATTTTTGTTTTAAAGTTTCCAATAGACTGTGTAAAGCCATCCTGTTAATTAATTATGAAACATTTCCTTTTAAATAAACTATTAAAAGCTCGTTTGTGTAATTAATAGTTATATTTATTAATAGTTCATCTATGTAATTAATTCATCTATGTAATAAGGGCTCATTTTTAAAAGTTTGATCAGGTTAATATCAATTTAGTGTCAAAAATAAGACTCTGCAAACATTTCCTCCTCAAATAATTTAATACACCGAATAATGTCTTCCTGAAATAACGACTAATCCAAGTTCCATGGGGAAATTCCTTTCAAAATTATTAAAATCTGCACATAGGCTAGAGTTACAATTAATTTCTACATTAAAATAATCTGGCACCCCACAATAGCCCTGCAATCTGAATCATCATGTTACTGGTCCGATTTAATTTACTTCCATTCGCATCCCTCTCCTTCTTTTAACCCACACAATATATATCAATACATCGAATACGCCAGAGCAATTTGTAAAAAAGTTTATTCATTTCATTCTTATATAAAATAGTTATTCGAAATATCGTATTTAAATAAGGATATAAGATAAAAAAATCATATTGAACATAACTGGTACTTTAT
>JAOUZG010030080.1:277887-290940 GCA_026289955.1 Argiope argentata | reverse complement strand
GTGTGTGTGTGTGTGTGTGTGTGTGTGTGTGTGTGTGTGTGTGTGTGCGCGCGAGCGCATAAATTTGAGAGCACAATAATTTTTTTTTCTAGAAGCTACAAGCTAAAAGGATCATAATTTGTTGTATTTTACAGATTCTATCAAATTTAGAGTAAAATCTGGCTATCAAAAATCTGCCTTGTCTTCGTTAAACACTTGAATTAATAGTATATGAAATATAACTCAAATAAAATTTAAGATATGAACCTGTCACAAAAATTGCAATAAGTTCTTAGAGTTATATCAAATTTTCATATAAATAAATACCTCATAGAACTGTCTTTCGTCGATCATTTTATTTGTACTTTGCAAAGCCTATAATAAACTCAATTTTATGAAAATATTTTTGAGCATTATTTTTTATTTCTATATTTATTTGGAAAATAACACAATAACTTATAAATAAAATAAGTATGTTAAACGCAATCGGTATAAAATTTTGACAGCATTTAAATATAGAATTTTGAGCTAATCTGTCAAAATGATAATGTAAAATATACTACTTATGTTAATACAATGTACGACATTTTATTTAATAAATAATTGAGTAAATGTATCAAAACGTTGAGTCGAGAATATCTCTGCTGATTTTTTCTTTCCTTCATCTACTTCATGTACATTCTATTATATATTCTGCGCGTAAAGCTATGGATCACTGCTTTGTCTTGTTTATTTTGATATTAATCCATAAATTATCTGTAATATAATTTTCCATTGCCATCTATAACTCTAAGTGGAGTTTTAAAATATTCTTGCCCCATTTATATGCATTTTTAACGCATGCACAAACCCCAATTTCTGTTTTGCTTATGTTTTTTTTATGTTTAAATTAGCTGGTTAACTGATGAGAAAATAATTCTAAGCATCAATAAGTAGCAAAGATCAATGAGCTGAGGTCTGTAACTTTTTTTAATACTTATACTGTTACGTTATATTTTCTCTTCAAAGCCTTAACAGAAAGTTATTACAAATATTTTCTTCTCATATTTTTTTAACTGCGCATTTATTTATTTATTTTTGTCTGTTAATGGATCATTTATCGTTTCAACACGATTTTACTGATCAATTTTGATTTGAAAGCTCGTGAATACTATGGATACAAAAAAAAATCCTATTTCAAAAAAGCAGAACTTCTAATCTTATCTTAAATGTTTGTATCAAAAATGCAATGCATTTAATTTGCTTAATTCTATAACCACTCTGCCAATTTGCACGAAACTTTCTGCTAAAACTTCATTCGGGTCGCCATAGTGGTGGTTAGCGAATAGCTCCAACTCCCAATCTTATGGTTAGAAGCCGAGTAACATGCCGATCGAGCAAAAGGAACCCTTCAGTTCAAGATATGTTATCTGGCTTATATAGCTTTCACCACACATAAATTTGTGACAATCAGTAGCAATAAAACATTTTGTATCAAGTATGAAATACTGTAAAAAAAGATAACAGTCCCTCTAGACATGTACATCTTCTAGCAAAATTCATACATAAAAATAATTCTATTTGAGCAGAAATCAATTTATCAGCCTTTTTCAAATACCTACCAAGTTGTAAGGATAACAATGTAGATTGACTAATAAGACAAAGAATTCAATGCAGTAACATTAAATCGCAATTTAAATCACTTCTTGGCGATATCAATACATCGCCAAGATTTCGCATGAATTCACGATATAAGATAATGTAAAGTGAACGGTTTCAATTAAAATGAATTTCTAATATACCATTGCTTATCTTATCGGTATATTCGTTATGAATTAACCGGTTTTCCTCATCTTGGATACTTTTTTAGTAATAGTATATCAATTTCAGAACCTGACATATATTATTGGTGACATTGTAGAATACACTTGACATTGAGATCTTAAGGTCCTCCTTTGAGTCAAATAAGGATTAGTTTTATTTTTCAAGCTCCGATAGGCAGTAAAATAATTCGAATAAAAAATAAGTTTATTACTTATATCTCAATCTATCAAATATATCCTAGTTTTTTTCATCAAACTCACAAAAACAATACAATTTTTCAGATAGTATGTGTCATTTATGTATGAGTTTAAGTAAATTATTAAGTAAAGGGGTTCATATCCTATGCACAAATCCCCCCTTTTTTAAAAAAATGTGTTTCTTATATATCCCTATGTGTTATATACTCCTGTATCTACAATACTTCTGTGTACATGAACTTCAAATCATTAACAACTTTTTCACTAAAGAAGAAAAATGAAAAAAAAATACATATAATAATAAATATAAATACTTATATATAATAATAATATAATACTTAAAAATACCTATATATAATAATAATAAAATACTTATAAATACCTATTTATAATAATAATATAATACCCACAAATACCTAATAATATTATACTTGCTCTCATTTATGTGGTGTCAATTTTGAAAATGGTTGCAAACGCTTAAATATAATTCTTGCATCAGAACGCTATTGAGAATTACAAGTTAATTTTGCCAAAATCATTTTTTTTTACCTTCCAGGAGGGGTAATATTAAAGCGAATTTCATAGATCAAAATAATAGACTATTTTCAGTAAAATAACCAAAATTAAACAACTTAATGACGAAGAATTTTTAGACTTTGGTTTAGAAATTCATAATGAAATGTCATCGATTTTTACAATTCTTTTGTTCATTGTCTAGATTTTGCTATGGATTAGAAACAGCAATAAATAAATTAACTTATAATATGTTATTATTTCTTAACTTATTCCAATAGTAACTGAAAATATGGCTTTCCATTTCATTCCATATTTTCTGAATTAGATAACTATTTTATTGATGCGTTCAATAAAATTCGAAAAATCTCTAGTTTTATTTATTTTATATCTTAAGTAATACATTAAAAACAAATCTTGAAATAACAAGTAATATAAACAAAATTTAAAGTCAATTCTTAATTAGGTTAATAAAGGATTTTTTTTATTTATTTTTTATTAAATAATTACAATTAAAATAAATAATTTATTTTAAAAGTATTGATTTTCACAAGAATCGAACTCGCATTCTTTACCTTCACGTGAAAAATTCTGAAGTCCTCGCTTCTTACCGATTGAGAGGCTACAAGGTGATTCCAATTTTCATTACAACCTGCTAAAACTCGATTTAAATTATTAAAAATTAATTAAATTTATATTTGAAATATTTAGAAATACTTTATTAACATCAAGTGTCATCCACTCAAGTTTTTAAAAATGTATTTGAAAATGTTGGTAAGCAAAATAAAAAAAAATTGGTTAGCCAGTGTTTATTTCCATAAAGGAAAGTAGAGATTCATGCTTCATAAACTATCTACGTAATTTCACCCTGTTGTTTTCTACAGAAGAAACCGGAAATGTTTAACTTTTGACCTTTTCGGATACTTTTACATGAAGATATCTGTTATAAATTGCGTTAAATATATATTGTATTATACTGTTCAAAAATTCTCAATAGAAATCAAGTAAAATTATTTTTTAAATTATTTATTTGGTAATTTTAATGTATTTTATTGATAATTTTGGAAATTCATATTTTGAAAAAAAAATTTACATATTCTTTAAGTTCATCTAATTATGCATTCGTTTATTTCATTCTTTATCAAGCCTTTTTTGTTAAATTTTTTCTAATATTTTGGAAATTTTATTTTTTATAAGCAAGTCTAATACAAATAAATGAATTCAATAATTAAATTATAATTAATATTAGACGTAATAATTTATAGATCATTGTAATGCCAATTTGTATTAATATTCATTTTTTAAGGTGTTCAATAATTATATATTCAAATTATTATTATTTATGACAAAAAATATTTCTATGATTTTACTAGACGTAATAGTTTATAATTCATGGTATTTTTAATTTGTATTCATATTGACTTTTATAGTATCCAGTAATAAGATATTCAAATGATTATTATTTATGACACACAAAAATATTACAATGATTTTTCTAGACTTCTTATATCGTGGTATTGTTTATTTGTACTGATTCTTAATCTTTATAAAGTCCAGTAATTAGACATTCAAATTATCATTATTCATATCTGACAAGAATTTTATTATGTAGAAAACGTGATGTATCATTATAGTATTTGGGCTCATTAGGACATGCGATGAGGAATTTTAAGCACTTTTTTATTATTCATAATAAAAAGTGCTTAAGATTTTTATTATGAATAAAAAAAGTGCTTAAGTAAGTGCTTAATTAAGTAAGTAAAAGGGTTTAATTAAGTGTCCTGTTAGCTAATTAAAAGACCATTAATACATACTAATAAAACAGAATGTATTGTATAAAAGAAAAGGCAAAAATTGGATGTCAGAAGTAATAATAAGTATTTATTCAGACATTAACAAAGGTATATTTTAACAAATGTAATATTATTCAGACAATGTGCTACTTCATATAGTTTATTTAAATATAAATTCTGAAACTGAAATAGGAAACTAAACTTTTTATTTGATTGAATATAAGTTGAGAACTTCTTGTTTCCTTGGGGGAGGCTAAGGATGAAGGAAGATATTATGTAAGCAAATCGTAATATAAAAATTAAATATAAAAAATAACTTTATTTAAATATAAATTACTTTCGGTTTTATGAATATTTTTGTCTCAAGTTTAAGCAGAAATCTGTAAGTAATTATGAGATATTTTTTTTAATTTTTAATTCAAAATCAAAAATTATTATTCCTTTGAAGAAATCGTTCATTTAAGAATTTTGATATTTCAAAATTATTCCAATGAGATGCATTTTATTCAAAAAAAATTAATGAAATATTAATACCACTCAAGTTTAAATACTTTTTTTAAACTTATAGTGGATGGCGCTTGATGTTAATACAATTTTTCAAATTTTAATTCATTAACTAAATTTAATTAATGTTTAATACTTTAAATAGAGGTTTGGCAGTTTGTAAAGAAATTTTAAAACAATAGACAATAGCTCAGTCAGTAAAATGTAAGTTTCCTGTATATTTCAGTATGAAGATGAAGAATAAGAGTTCAATTACTGCGAAAATCAATACTTTTTTTAAAAAAAATTTTATCATTTCTGCTTTAAGTTTTATACAAATGATTTTCAAGAGTGATTTAGCAGTTGTTACTATGTGGTTAGAATGAAGAATTTTTCTCAAAAAATAAAATTGAACAAATTTTAAACTTTATATTCAATTCCGATTTCTCTCCTTAAAATCTTTGTCATCAATTGTAGATCGTTTCCTCTACTTAACCTTAAGATTGAGCTACATGCCGAGAAGGAAATTCGTGATGGAGAATGGAAAATTGCACGAAATTCACTTTCTATTTTGCCACTTAATATTGTGACTAGGTCATCTGTATATGCATATTTATATTAACTGTAATTATTTAACAAAAAGTAACAAAATAAAAAAATCTTGTCCTAAGTAGGAGTTGTCTATCAAAAAAAAATTATATATTACTTTTTGGATAATCAACTCAGTAATTTAAATAATTAAGATTACCGTTTAATATTCTCTCCACATTTTGATACTTTTTGTAGCAATATGATTGGACTACAAAGACAAATCCAGCTCTAGTGGTTCCCAAAACCTTTCTAGCATATTTTCTAATAAAGATTTTTCCCAGAGAGAGCCTTCCATGGCATTAGTGTACAATAGTTGCGAAATATAGGCCTTTAGACTGAATTAAGAATTTTTACTAAATCTGAAATTCCAAAGTGTATATTTTTTTAAAAAACGAAAATGTTGTGTTGCTGCTGTTAATTCGTATGCATTCGCATATAGAGGTTTTGTTTATAACAGGCAGTAAAAAAATATTTGAATTTTTTGTTGCCCATTTTGCACAATTTTTGTATAAATTCTTTAACACCAGCAAGGAATTTTAAGGACTCTTATTCAAGATGTTTCCGACTATGATTATATCCCGTGATGTATTTAATCTTTCATGGATTTGTATCCTTGATATATCTTTCTGTTTCTCGACGAAAATTCAATCCTTGAATCATTCCTTGATGTCACCTGACAATAGATGATGAAACGAGGGAAACGGCTTTTAAATAATTTTAAAATTATATTAAAATTCAAGTTGATTTCCGTGATATTTTCCATCGTTTTTCACAATTTTTAACTATTTTTTTTATTATAACTCCTTTAATGTGTTTGTAGATAGAGGTTTTTAACATTTTATAAGATGAAGTGGTGTTTTAACACAATAAAATTATTAAATAACTTACTCATATTAGTATAAACAAGTAATGTTTTCATCTACATGAATAAATGATTTGAATGTATATTAAAGTTTTAAATTTAATAAAATATTTTTATGCAGAGACGCATTCTGAAACAACAAAGGAAATTTGAAAATTTAGACAAAAACTCATAGCATGATTAAAATATCACTTTAAAATTTATTAATGTTATAGTCTGTACTTATGTAATGCTATTTCAGTACCATTTCTAGATTAAAATTATTACAGTTTATTAATTCATAAAATGATATCAGAAGATTCAAATTTCAAGATATTTCTGATAAATTTGAAATAAAATATGCAAAAAAAAATTCTTGAAAATTAAATATTTTGGAAATAAACTAATTTAAAAAGAAATTATTAAAAATAAATATATAATATTTTTATTAAAATTTTTTAAGAAATGCATAGAAATAAAGCCAGTAGTTTTTATTAATTAATTTAAATTTTTATTATTTTAATTTAAAAATAGTTAAAAATATTTTTTGCGAAAAAAACAATGGAAAATTTTAAAATTTCGTTTAATTTTTAATTGATTAAAAAATTGAAAACTAATTAATTAATTAAAAAATTAACTAATTAAAATTAAAAACTAATTGGTTTTTTTCGAAATCCTTTTCTTGGTAAACGGTTACTCACCTTCTAATCCAAAAGTAATCCAACGATTACCTATTAATCACTTATTAATGCAAAAGTAATCACCACATTTCGAAGCTCTCGCTCTCAAGCATTACAAAGTCGGAAGTTTTGAGAAATTGTTTCAACTGGAAATTTAGAGAAATTCTGGCAGCTTTAAAACACATTTATGCTAAAAAAAATCTTTCAAACATAAAATTCCTAGAATCATTATTTTCTAAAAATCATTCAAAATAAAATATTCTCAAAATATAACCAATTTTTTTATTTAGTTTTACAATATAGTGAAAAATGTATAACTCTTTCTGACTTCTTTATAACCTATTTATAAACCAATTAGCTTCGATTTCACATAGAAAAAATAATACTTTGTTCCCTAAGTAGGCTTAGAAAGAATTCCGATTTTAAACAATCAAAGGAATTTTGATTTTGATTTAAATATTAGTTTAAATATTCACAATTTTTATGCGAAACTCAGATATGTCATTATATAATAAAGTACAATTGTAAATACATTATATTAGGCAATTTTATAAAAAAATTACATGGAATCTATAAAATATTTGGTAATGATTCATATCAATATTATAATATTGTGTGGTGGCTGGCACACGCGAATCTACTCCGTGTTTGGTGGCTTGCACGCGTTAAATCTGTCGTTATCACAAAGCTCTCCATATGGAGGGGGGTCAATATTACATTAAAATTACCCCTTAATAAAATTTAACCATAAATGAAACAAATATTCAGTTAACTGTTTTACTAAATTTATTCAGAATCTATAGTTATCTAATTTGGATAGGGTTTATTCTATGCATTTTTAATGTAACATTAAAATCGCTCATGAATAAAATTTAACCATAACTGATTCAATTATGTGTTTCAAAGAAATTGATTCAATATTCATTGCCATCTAGTTCCATTAGTGCTTCCTTGTGAGTGGGTTTTCAAAAAATTTATTCACCTACAATAGTCATTTGGTGTCAATAATGCTTCTGTGCAGAAATTTTCTTTTCCTTTTTTTCCCATTTCATATTAAAACTTCTCATAAACAAAGTGTGTGTGTGTGTGGCGCAGTTAAATCTATCGAGGCCACAAATGCATGTTTCATGTTGAGAGTAATACCACTGGGGGTTCTAAGTCAGAGGTGATCATTCTCTGTTCCAGGTCTGAATTACGATCTGTGGATGAATGAATGAATCCCGCCGCGTAAAAAGGATTTGGGATTTGTGTGGGCTATAATTCAAACTTTTGCCCTGGGGTGCTCAGAGGTCCAAATCCTCAAAAGCTACTGCACCCTTCCTTTCTTTGTAAAGCTAAAACACAAGAACAGCAATGTTTCCCCAAATATGATGGCGACAGAGTAAAAAGCAGAAGTCAAAACTCAAAAATCATTTAATCATCAATCCTCTTTAACTACACATTAAGTATCTAGTTAAGTGTCTTGATCATTCTGTGAGGAACAATAGTATTTTATAATAAAAATTTAAAATTCTAAAATTCATTTAGACGTAGACAAAATATAAGGAATAACATTAGAAGATCTACGAAAATCCATCAGAGAAATTGAGCCCCAAATATAAAATGTTAAAATCTCTATCGTCGAAATAATATGCATTACATTACGATTCATTTTTAGCAGCATCAAAATCATTCTTTTTCATTTCGCAGATTCGACAACACTCCTTACCAGAATGCTCAGACCGCCAGACGAAACATGATTGAGCACACGGATCTGGAACCAGTTTCCTGCGTCTACCTCTTCCAGCTATTCCCCTTCTCCATAGCCTTTGACAGGACGATGACCATTCGGGAGGTCGGAGAGAAGATCCGGGAGTTGTTCGGCGGGGAGGAGATGGTCGGAGTGCCAGTAGAGACCTTTTTCCTCATTCACAGACCAAGAGTGAAATTCACATGGGGCAACGTAAGTCTCAGGATCTTTCAGTATATGAAAGTGTATGTTATATATGCTGGTTTTCTGGCGCAAGTTAGTGCATCTTCCTCGTGTTCTGGAAGTCCCGGTTCGGGCTTGATTGTTCTTCTGTGTGCCATCTGTGAGACGTGTGACTGTGCCCCTTGTAAAAAAGGGCTGTGCAAGTAAATGTGGTGAGTGTGTAGCTAAGTCTTAAATCTGGCTTAATTAAGGCTTAAATCTGCTGCTGCATTAGCAGGGAGCTTGCCCATAGGCATGTGCCATAATAAACAACAACAGCAATATATGTTATATCTGTTGTTGTCGTCCTTTCTACTAACACTTGAAATGAACAAGCTCGCTGAATCATCAGCAATTTTAAGCCAAAAGGAGCGTCTCTTGTTTGAAGTAGTG
Organism: Argiope argentata; assembly: GCA_026289955.1. Lineage (NCBI taxonomy): Eukaryota > Metazoa > Arthropoda > Arachnida > Araneae > Araneidae > Argiope > Argiope argentata. The sequence goes on along the minus strand of JAOUZG010030080.1, from coordinate 281,716 downwards.
AAGACTAGGGCCAAGAGGACGACTTAGCTACTCACTCATCACATTCGCTTGCACAACCTCTTTTTACGGGGGGAAGGTCACATACACACATTTTACAGATAGAGGACAAAAGAGCAACCTGGCCCGAATCGGGCCTCAGACCCGGGACCCCCAGATCACGGAGATGATGCGCTCCCCCTATGGCAGGGCGCCGGCCGGAATATTTATGACACGTTTTGATGGGTGAAACAAAAAGTAAAACAGTTAAATGCATCATCTTCTAGGCAATAAAATAAAAAATATCCCTAGCAGAAAATTAGTTCAGTTGAATTGGCATGAAAAGCTGCAAACTTTTTTATTAAAATGCATAAACACAATTTTACTAACTTAAGCAAGTTGATGTGTTGGTTGTTTAAAATGGAATCCTGTGTTTGCTCTTAGATATCGGACTGGATAATACGTGGGATTTGAAATAAATATGAAATAAATGTCTTCGTATTTAAATAAAAAGCAATTAGTCTGAGAGGAAATTTAAATCAAAAAGTTATATGTCATATGAATAACAATAAAATGAAATTTAAAACGTCATTATAATTTTGTTATACCAAGAATAACAATAAAAAAAAGAAGAAAAATTAGAAAAAAAATGCTTTTACTATGTGAGAACATGATGTTGCTTTAGTTTAAGATTTTTGAAGCCATGGGCAACAAAATGGCGATTTAAAGCTTTTGAAACATCAATTTTTCACTTTTAAGGTTATTAGGAAAAAATGCAAAAGGTTGTCACATTTGTTGATTTATCGCCAAAAAAATCATTTTAAAATAAAAATTTAATTTGTAATTGAAAAGTAAAAATAAAATATTTTTATTTAATAATATTATGTTAAAATATTATAATACTATTAAAATAAAAGTTAAATTTTTTTTGTTTTAATTGCTAGGAGAAATGAAAACCACGGTATCGGCCTTATATTTTTTTATCTGTGTTGTCAGCTATTTTTATAAGTAGTGGATCTTTCCTCTCTAGAGTCCAATTACATATTTAATTGCATATTCAATGAGTTTCTTAAAAAGGAGGAGATGTATGAATAATTTATGATCCTATCAAATAGAAAAAAGTTATTTACTTGGAAAATTAATCTTATCTTTGCAAAAATGGGCATTATTTTAAGAAACGATATTGAAAAGCAAACGAGATGTTTTTTGAATAACTATTTTTTCATGTTTGAAAAATGCAAAAGAATAGATTACCGCGGCATCTATTCTAGAAATTGGCATATCACGAATAAATTATTTTGTTTAATAGCCATCTTTTAATCCATGTTTCAATTTTTTAAAAAACGGAAAGCACTGACCATATTCCAATATTTGTTTACAAACTTTTTAAATATTTATATTCGTCTTGAAATTTCTCAGGCAGACCTGAAATACTCAGATTCTGGGGCGAAAATCGCACGATTTGGGCGCATTTTACGTAAAAACGATATTCCGGCAATTTGGCGGTTTTGCGGCCTTTTGACAAAATTCTTGGCGATTTGTAGAGATTTGGCGAAAAGTAGATAGATTTGGAAAATTTTATCACCTAAGTTCTAGGACCATTATTAAGAGAGATATCTACAGAACCTTCCAGAATAGTGACAAAAGTTTTAGATTCTCACATCAAGTCAGGTATAAATACTACCTCCCAATGGGTCATGATGATTAGAGAGTATTGAGGACTTGAGTGTCAATCTAGTGCACAGAAGCTGTTGTCTGTCTGAGGTATTCGAGACCTCTGCTTTTGAAAGCTGCTTCCTGTTGTATTAGCTGAATTGGAGCTGGGTAATTGTGGTTAGGTTAGGTTAGGTTAGGTTAGGTTAGGTTGTTTTGTTTTTTTTTTGGCACAAAGGCCAGATATGACCATGCTGCGCCAATCAAATGGTAACACACATTTACAAAATATTAAAAAAGTTCCTCCAATTAAAGACTAGGCAAAGGTTAAAATTTTAATCGCATGTCAACGTATTAAAAAATGGTAATTAAATAAACATCCATAGCAAAAGTAAAAGTTAATTAAAAACCAACATTCAAAAAGGTTTAAAAATCTAAATAAAATGCAACAAACCAATGGTCTGTAAAAATTTAAAAATATTTGAGTGAAGTTTTTCACCCACGAGTTCACTCATGTTTATAGACAATGCATTAAAAAAGCGCAAACAATGATTATTAAAAACTGGACAATCGATTAAAACATGACTCACACTTAATGTTGTATTGCATGCCGTACATTTTGGACATGGTTCCCCAAATAAAACATGTATATGGCTGAAGCAAGCATGACCAATGCGTAGCCGAGTTAATTTTACATCAAGCTCACGCACTGGGTTGGTAGACCATACTCGAATAATTGGTTGGGTAGAGTGTAGCTTATTGGATATTTGCTGATCCCGAGATCGTTGCCACAACGTGCAAACGTGCCGATCAAAACATGTATTTGCATCTCCATGCGGAAGTGATCTCTCATGGAAAGTGCCTGACGATTTTGCTGCAGCATCTACCATTTCATTTCCAGGTATTCCGACATGTCTCGGAACCCAGCAGAATAGAATTTTAAACCCTTTGTTTTCAAGGGACTGAAGAAGACCTATTATTTCTAAAGCAATCGGATGCATTAGATCAACAAAATTGGAAAGAGATTCTAAAGCACTCCTGCTGTCAGTGTAAATACAAAAGGCGCGTGTACAAGAAGTCGAAATTCCTTCAAGGGCGTATAGTATTGCAACCAATTCAGCAGACATAACAGAAAATGACGTGGGCAAACTGTAGTTATACATCTGAATAATTGTGACTCGTAACTGCTCTAATTTCCTACATAATCAAAAGATTTCTACAAATAAACGTCTTGGGATTTTCTAGAGAATCTATCTACACGAACCCCGAAGCGTAGCGCAATATTGTTTCGAAGAAAATGAAACCTGTATATCTAAACAATAAATAGGCTTATCATACGTGAATCATTTTATTGAATAGACACGTTTTCATTTTGTAAAAATACAAAAGCACAGACTATTAGGTTCCTATATAATGCTAAGTAGAAAGCAATATATAACACGATTGGTACGCCGCAGAGCACCCTGGTTTATCTTTGCATAACACCCGCTCAAGACTTTACCAGTCTGCCTTAGCGAGGCTAAGGTTTGACCACATTAGAAGTCCTGGGCTTCGATGGTCCTAACGGGACCTTTTCTACTTGCCCTTGCTTGGCTATTGTCTCTCCCTCTCATATTATTTCTTGTATCGGTGCCTCTGTGAGACAACTGTCGGATGAGAGCAAGAGTGTTTTTGACCTTTTGGTGCGACACGATCTTTTGGACTTGGTCTAGGGGTCTAGACCAATGGATCAGCAACAACAACAACAAACAGGAAACACAGCCATTATATCTGTGCTAGACATTGTCATATCATGCATGAATTGTTTTGTTGAATAACCTTGCTTTCAATTTCTAAAAACACAAAAGTGAAAACCACCAGGTTTCTGTATATTGCAGAATAGAAAAAGAAGCCGCTGTATCTATGCTAGAAATTGCAATATTATGTCCTAATCTTTTTTTAATAACTTTGCTTTCATTCTCTAAAGACAAAGAAGTGCACACTACCAGGCTCCTGTATATTACTGAGTAAAAAATGAAGTTGTTATATTTATGCTAGAAATAATTGTGTCATGTGTGAATTATTATTATTATTATTTGATAGTCATATTTTCCTTTCCGAAAAATACAAAATAATGAACCATCCGGTTCTAATATACTTGGCAAAAGTAGCCACCATATCTACTCAAGAAACTGGCCTGTTATGTATGAATTATCTTATG
>JAOUZG010030080.1:263034-276082 GCA_026289955.1 Argiope argentata | reverse complement strand
ATAGAATTTTATAAAGAAATATCCCATAGAATATTATAAAGAAATATCCCATAGAATATTATAAAAATTCGGACTCAATATTTCGAAAAATCTCCACGTTTTACATCACCCCGATACCTAAAAAAACAGTTTGAGGAAAATGTCCTTCAGTCTGTCTGTAAGATAACTCGAAAACCTTTTGAATTTGACGGATAAAATCTATTATACAGTTTTAAAAACAAATATGTCGATTTTTATCAACTTATGAGCAAAATCTATCCTGAGGAAGTCTGTCTGTTTGGCAGTTGGAATATAAGACAATAACTATAAAACGGAGAAAGCTAGATAGATAAAATTTATTACAAAGATTTATCATTGATATGGTAGATATTTTTCAAATTTTGAACCAAATCCAAAGAGGGGGTTACCGTCTGTCGTTCTGTGCTTACAGAAAAATGTTACACCGATCATTAGAAGATGGGATGACTTTAATATATGAAATTTGGTATGTTATTCTGAAACTGCAGGAGTAGTTTTGTAGAAACCTTTTGTTTCAATCGGTTGGGAAAAAAACATGTCTAAAACGCAAATTCTATTTTCGGAAGCTTTTAATTTCATGACAAAAATTAATCGCCAAAAAATTCGCCAAGGGTCATAATGTATGTTATAAAAATGATAAGTTCGTATTCGTCCGCCAATGCCATGCAAGTCTTTCTTTGAGGTAGCACCATATTATGGATTATGCAAGGCTGGTTGGTTGTCTCGGATTTTGTGGTGCAAAAGCCATATCTGACCAAGCTGCGCCAAGCAAATGGTAAAAATTGTGCAAGGAAGTTTTGAAGAGATTACTTTCGCTGTTTTTTCTGACATCTAATATGATTTAAATTTTCAAAATAAGGAAGGTCTTCCGAAAAAAGAATTTGCATTTAATGAGAAGTAAATTAAAAACTTTCGAGTTCAAAAGTTGATAAATTTACACATTTAAAACATAGACAGGCTTTTCAAGATTTTAGATTTTTATGTACATTAATATCCTTTTTCAAAGCAACGTTAAGTTTATTTTAGAAATAAAATTTTAAAACGAGGTCAGATAACGAGGAAGATACTTGAGCTTTCGAACCACACCAACGATACGATTGGTTCCGTCTATTTGGTATGCACCAATCCGTCATTTACACGACTTCGGTTAAATTAGGTCTCTTGTGAATGGAGCAGATGCTAATATTTCTTTAAGTTTAAACAAGTAAAACAAATACGTATATATCCTTAGATCAATAATTTTTAAACAGCATTATTGATATTCTTTTCTAAAAAGCTATTTTTAGAAAAGAATAGCATTCTAATTAGAGCTAAATATTACATCTAGAGAGACATTTGTTGTTTCTTCTAATGGCACTGACCATGAACAAGTTTGATACGCAGTCAGCGAATTTCAGCAGAGAGTGCGTCTCTTGTTTTAAGAAGCTAAAACTAGAGTCAAAAGTACGTCTTAGCTACTCAAGCATCACCGTCGCTTTCACGGCCCCTTTAGACATTCACACATCTCACTGATAGAACAGAACAATAACCATACCCGAACCGGGACTCGAACCCAAGACGCCAACATCATGGGGAAGACGCTCTACCCCTGCCCCAGGACGTCGACACAGGGAACGGGCTATTTGTGTTTAATTCTAATTAATATTTTAAAATTAAGTTGTATTTTTATTTTGATAAAATCACTTAGTAAATTTTGGGCAAACTTTATGAATTAAATAAAATTTATATCTTCTTTGTCATGCTTCTGTATGTTTTTTTATTTGAAAATAAATATCTGAATTGTGAAGAATCTGAAATTTTAAAAAAATATTGTTATTATTGTTACAAGTGGGCGAACGCCACTGAAATCGCGGGGGGGGGGGAGCGATTGGCAATGGCGTCAAAGAACTTGGCGCCAGCCGAGTTGGTTTGGCGAACGGAATAGTCTGGTAGCTGCTTCATCGCTCTCGGGGATTTCCGAGGCTTCGCGTCTCCCTCTCCTGGCTATATAAGGGACGGGCTGCCGCATTCGGCAGTTTCTCTCTTTCGGAAGAGAAGCATCTGGCTGGACTAGCGGATTAGTGAGCTGTGTTTACGTTTGCTGTTAGTGTTGTATCATTGAGCTCGCTGCGATTTACTGTTACTGTGTCATACGATAGATGTTTTGCAGTCTGTTTTTATTGTGCGTAAGACTTGCATTTACGCTGCAAGTGACTGTTGACTGCTGGATTGTATTTATCTGAAATTTTACTTTATCAAATCCTGTAAATACCTGTAAATAGCTGTAAACAAATTTGTTTGTTCTGTCCTCAAATAAAGTCCATTAATCCGAACCCGCTATGCTAAAAATGTAACATTATATATGCCAATCCTTTGGGAGTATTAAGTTCCTTTATTCATTTAAATTATCCTGAGTGTTGTGTGTGTGCCTTACGACACTTGCCAGGCTCGTTGAGGTAGTGAGCGATTTAAGCCTAATCGGCTTCTCTTGTTTTGTAGTAGCGTCAACTAGGTCCAAGAGTACGACTTTGCTTCTTACTCATCACATTCGCTTGCAAAGCCACTTTTTAAAGGGGGTGGGGGGCACATTCACACACCTTACAGCTAGAATACAGAACAACCAAGCCCGAACCGGGGCGCCCAGATCACAGGGAAGACCTTATGCCAGGACGCCGGCTAAAACAATTTATCACAATGATATATTGTTGTTGATGATGATGAAATGTCCACTTAACAACGGAAAGAGGGGTGCAGTAGCTTCTGATGGTATGGACCCCTGAGCACCCGAGGGCAGAAATCTGACTTCTAGCTCATATGAGGATGACACACGCACACTCGCTTGCGCAGATCCTTTTTACAGGGAGGCACATTCAAACACCTTACAGAAGAATAACCGGGACCTGACCTTGACGTCCAGAACACGAGGTTAAGACTCGCTACCTCTGTACCAGAACGCTGGCTAAATTATCCTTTATTCTTTATCCCTTATCCATTATGATAATGCTCTTCATTGTTTCTATCTGAAGCATTTCTTTTATTTTCAGATCTACATTCTGCAAAAAGTCGTCGTGGAATTAGAATGCCTCAACTCTCATTTCACCAAGCATCCTATCTGTGATCGCAGAAACAGTGCTTCGACGCGAAACCTGCTTCTAAAAGGACAGATGCGACTCATAGAAGAATGGGACGCCATCATCTATCTCTGTGTTCCTCTGTAAGTGTTTACTGAGATAAAAAGCATATTTTGATTTCAAGATTAATATCTAAACTGAAAAATATTAATAAATACATGCAGGGTGATGTAAAAGTTTACAGTAAATTTTTAAATGAATAATTCTTAAAGGAATAAGGATAAAAAGATTCCGTTTGCTCATAATAAATTAAAAATTAAATGAAAATTATTTAAAAATTTTATTTTATTTATTTTTAATTAAATAATTACAATAAATATAAATAATTTATCAAAAAAATTATTAATTTTCACAAGAATTGAACTCAAATTCTTTGCCTTCACGTGAAAAATACTGAAATCCTAGCATTTTACCAATCTAGGTAACACAACACAGATTTTTAAAAAATAATTTTCCTTACTCTGTTTTATTTTAATTTAAATGTACTTCAGAATGAAAGCTAAAAATCGATTACTTAACAATGCTTAGTTTTAAATGCATCAAACACTAAGAAAATAAACAGAATCGATTGAAATAAACGATCGAAAACATGTTAAGCCTAACCTCATAAGCGTGGGTAAATAACGAACTGAAATCTTACTCATTTGGAGGTGGGGAAGTTAGACTAGATTTTAATTAATAAAAAATTAACCAAATTAATGAATTGATATTTGATAAAACTATTTTAATATCAAGTGACATCCACTACAAGTTTTTAAAAAATTGTTTTTGAATTTGATTGCATGATTAGCAAATATTTTATTAACGATTGAAAGTATAGTGGATTTAAATATTTATACTAAATATTTATTTTAGAGATCATTTGGAATTATAAAGGATATAAAACATTATTTTTCTTAGCATTTATTCTTAATTATTCAAGGTTTTTTTTCCTTTGCTTTATTTAAATGATTTTCGCATTGTCAGAACTAAATTCTTTGTGGAATCTATTTGTGTCCGAATCTGTTTTTAACACAATTATGTCCCTTCCTTTAAATATATGGATTTTTGTGTTAAATATAGTCATAAAGTTTATTATAGATCGATGTTTCGGATTAAATTTTTAAAAACCCAATTTGTTTCTTAATTTAAAAAAGAAACATTAAAATGAAATCTGCTATGCATATTTCAATGTATTATGTCAGAACACAATTTCTTGAACGGCCAAACACCACGTGCTAGTGCAAGTTAAATTATATTTTTATTCATTTCAATTGTTTCATCGAATGAGTCATTTTAGTTTTGCCAACGGTCCACAAAACTTTGTCTCGCATTTATTGTTTAAAAAAATATCACATTTCCCATTTATTTCATTTCATATAATCACGGGCTTAAATTGACTTTTTCTAGGTTTTATCTGCTGTAGTAATTAACTTTTTTTTAAAAAAAAAATCAGAGCTTTTATAAATGCAATGGTAACGCGTTGTTAAAAGTGGATTTTTTGAGATGCTCGGTCAGATAATAAAATTTCGATTTTTCGTCTACGATTTTTTTTATTTTTCGCCAACGGATTTTTGTTGACGCCACAAACCTCATTCTCAAAATAACATCATGTTCCGACATGAAAAAAAAATCAAGATAAACTTAGAAGATTCGTTTGACGGTTATATAAATTTTCTTTTCAGCTTCAAAAGCAGCGCATTATTGTAAGATAATAAATTTACAGAAAATGTAATATTTTACATTTAAAAAAGGTCTTTCGCATTTTATAATCTTCCATTATCAACTCCTTTCTATGTACCAAAAAACTAATACTCAACTTTATTTTCCGGTCTTTTTGTAAAATCCGCATATTTTAGCAATGACGTTTTATAGCCAACATTTCCATTCTTTTTATCCTGTTTTTCTTACCGTTGCTCCCATTGATAAAACAGATAAGACCAAAAGACTCGGAATATTCTCCCGGGATTACGACTAATGAATGTTTACTGACCAGTCCAATATTGTTGGCCGAGGAAGCCCATTTATCAGCCGATTCATAAAGCGTTCAGCTTCGACAAGGCCTTGGGCATCCTTTCTTATTGGCTGCGCTGCCTGTATTTGTAGTTTTTGGTGCGGGAACACCCTGTTTAATCAAGCTCCGTGGGCTCTTCCTTTGTTTTTATGCATGCCTCGCATTTTCTTCTGTCGGTTGGTCGATTATTGGATAAAGGGAGGGGGATAAGGAGCTGATAAAAAGGTTGGGGATGAGTATTTATAGAAATGGGTGTTTTGGGTTTGCAGGTGAACAATAAAATGAGAGGTTGTTTACTAACTTTTGAGTTACGAAGGAAATCGAAAATAATAAAATTTTCAGACAGGTTATAATTGGGGAGCAGTCTGTTTCTTTATTGTTATCGTTTATTGTTGTTTTAATTGGTAATATAAAGTATGGTTCTTGATTAAAGAAACCAGACAATGTAGATTCGCAAGAAAAGATTCCAATTTCTAATTTTCTGTTTTATATTTCAAAAATATTCTGGTTAAGTTTTGGTTGTGAATCAAATATAATAAAAATATCATGATCGATATAAAATGTCTTAAATTTGTCCCAGTTGTGAAAAAATGCTCATAATTACTCACTTTAAACTTATAAATCAAATGAAGAATTTTAATTTGTAATGTAAAGTATGTTTTAGGAATAAAGAGATCAGACAGACGGCTCTCTGGCTTAGAGGTAGCGCGTCTTCCCCGTGTTCTGGGAGTCTCGGTTCGGGGATGGTTGTTCTTCTGTGTACTATCTGGGAGATGTGTGACTGTGCCCCCCCCCCTGTAAAATGGGGCTGTGCAAGTGAAAGTGTGATGAGTGTGTATCTAAAGTCGTACTCTTGGCCCTAGTTGTTACTACTTCAAAAATAGGGGACGCTCCTTTCGGCTTAAATCTGCTGTTGTATCAACGGGGTGATTGTCCATAGGCAAGTATCATAAGTAACAACAACATAAGTGAAAAAAATACTCATAATTACTCGCTTTAAACTTAGAAAAATCTATTTCAGATGGAGAATTTTAATTCGTAATGTAGAGTGTGATTCAGAAATAAAGAGACCAGACTATCCAGATTCACAGGAGCAATTCTGATTTCCTATTTTTTGTTTTATGATTGAAAAATATTCTGAATATATTTGTTTGTGAATTAGATATTCCAAAAGTTTCTTAATCGTATAATAAAAGATTTCAAGTTTATATCAGTTGTGAACAAATTGTTCAGAATTGAAAAATACTCATAATTAAACTTATAAGTAACTTTAAACTTATAAGTAACTGTTTCACATTGAACATTTTAAAGAAACTCATGATTTGGGCTTTATTTTTTAAAAGGAAGTTCTGGATTTTTTTTTCCTTTTCAATAATTTATAAACAAAGCCTCTTTTTAGCTAATAATTACAATTCCTCATTAAAGTAATTTTAAATATGCAGGCTTATATTGTATTTTGTGACAAATGAAAGTAACCAGATTTCACAAAATAAATGCGATATTTTCTCATATTTTCTGTTTATCCTTATTTAGTAGTTCCTTGTCCAGACAACACCGACTGAATTTGGAAAAAATATCCATCATTAGTTTGTTGTTTGAATGTGTCAATGTTTTCTTCACTAGAAAAAAATCAAATATACAACCTTCATATTAAAGATACTTACTGAAATCAAATAGGCGGACTTTATATTTCTGCTACTTACTAAAATCAAATATACGATCTTAATATTACAGCTACTCACTAAAATCAAATATACAGCTTAAATATTGCAACTGCACGCCAAAATTAAATATACAGCTTTAATATTACAGTTGCTCACTAAAATCAAATATATTTAAAAGAAGAAAGAGTGAATATCTGAAAAGGAAAAAAATATTCTCACTAAAACACGATATAATATAATAAATAATTCAAAAAATTAAATTGCAAATAAAAATAACTGAAAATTAAAAATTGCAATTAAAAATAACTTTCAAAACTAAACGTACATGATAAGGAGACCCACCTAAAAAAATCTTAACCTAAAAATCGTTCTCAATAACCTTTCAAAAAAATATTATACCTTCAATCAGTTATAGAAGTTATGAATCTAAGAAATTGGAAAGTATCACTAGATACAAAGATAAAAAATTGCGGCGTTATAAAATCCCGATTTTCAGATTTAATGGAATAGATGCAAGTTGACTGAACTCACACTCCCAACAAAATAGGAAAAGAAATAAATAAATAAAATAAAATTAATATTTCGAATGAATTCAGAATACAAATAAAATAAAAATGAATTCTATGAATCATTAAACTATAAAGAAAAAGTATTGTAACAAAAAACAAAAAATTCTGCTTTCTCACTTAGCTTTATTTCTCTCAAAAACTATATTGACGGTAATATTATGTAGAACTTAACAGAGAAGACAATTCCATACGGATTCTATCTGAAATAATCACTTCTAGAACCAAGCTTTCCAAAACTAGAAAAAGCAAATAAAATCTCAAAAATTATAGCAAAATTATCAGATAAGATGGATTTTTCGCTTCAACCAATATGAACTTGATTCATCTCAGTTTTAATCTTTATTAATAATAAAAAAAAGAAGTGTGTTTCACTGCATTGGCGTTTCACAGACCTGGTTTTTTAACTTATTGTAACCATTCTAGACACGTACATCATTTCGGGTAAAAATATATTTAAAAACAACTTTTTTAAAAAATTTTAATTAGAATCCTTCTAACCTTAATTTAGTCCTTTTAACACCATAAAAACACCATGTGTCCTTTTAACACTTCTGAAAATTTAACACCAGAAAGAAAAATGTTTTTATACCATTCTAAAATTGCAAAAAAAAAAATTCAATAATATCAATTTTTAGATTAATACTGTTACCAGCGGGTGAACGTCGCGAAAGTGCAGTGAAGGAGAGAGCGATTGGCGACGGTTGACGAAAAGCTTGGCGCCGGCCGGGTTGGCTTGGCGAAAGGAATAGTCTGGTAGCCGCTGGAACGCTCGCGGTATTTTCCGAAGCTTCGCGTGCTCGCTCGCTCGGCTATATAAGGGAGGGGTTGCGACTCGTTGAGCGAGCTGATTATTTTTCTCGCTTGTTATTAGTGAGCTGTGCTTACGCTTGCTGTTAACGTTGTATTATTGAGCTCGCTGTGATTTACTGTTTGCTGTGCTATACGATATCTGCTTTTGCAGTCTGTGTTTATCGTGCGTAAGGCTTGCATTTACGCTGTTAGTGACTGTTGACTGCTGGATTGTGTTTATCTGAAGTTTTCCTTATCAAGTCCTCCTGTAAATAAATTAGTTTGTGCTGTCCTCAAGTAAAGTCCATTCAATCCGAACCCGCTACGCTAAAAAACGTAATAATACTTTTTTATTCTTAATTAGTTTTTTAAAACACTTTCCGCTCATTACGCAACAATATATTTCATTGTAAAAGTGACACTCAAATTTCTTCCCTTATATTGCTAAAACATCGTCTCTCTTTGTTCTTTTTATTGTTGATGAACAAGAAATGAAAAATGATGTATGTGCTCTTATAGAATAGGAATCCGTAATAAGGCATACTCAAAAAAAATTTGAAATTTTTTGCTTTTCAATTAAGGCTTATCTTCAAAAACAATCATAGTGGAAAAAACGTAAAGTACACCAATTTTTAAACACTGCTTTTCTTTTTATATATTAATGTATATATATAGACAGAAAATAAATTAAGTGAATTGCAAAAAGAGCAGAATATCGTGAGGTTTCTAAAGTAGAATGAATTATATGTCTCTAAAAACTTGAAATTTAAAAAACATTTTTTATTTGGAAATCATTGAAGTCAAATTACACAAAAATGATAATGAGTTTTAGCAACCATTAGCTCAACAATACTTCGTGTATTTTATAGAATTGTGTATTTTATAGAACTAGACATAAAGGCATTATGTTGTACTAAATTTATGCACTTGAGTAGGAAATGTTTAGCTTGACATACACTTTTCTTGCAGACTTAGCAACCTACAGGAAATGCAAGAAGTTGGTCTTTACTTGACAGATTTGTGTCTCCATGATAGCAGCCGAGAAATCGTTCTTGCAGGGTGGCAACATGGTGCTCGTCTTGAAATATCCTATGAAAAAGTAAAGATTTAAATATCTTCTTAGTTTGAAATTTTCTCTCTTATTCTTGTTACATTTATTAATTATATTTATAATTTTTTATTCTTTATTAATATGATTATTTTTCTAGTCATTGACATCATTATTACTTAAACATATATTTGGAATACACTAATATAAATAAATATTTCAATCAAGTAGAAAAAGACAGAAATTCGTCTCGCTTTCAAATGTTTCTCTTGAAAAAATCTTAAGCACTTCTTGAACATTTTAAAGCTTTAGCTCATTAGAACAGATACTTCGAAAAGTTAAGGAAGATTCAAAAAATTGGAATAACAAATTTATATTTCACTCATATTATTTTTAAATCCTTATGTCATTCGTGTTATTTCTGTACACATCTCTGAAATAACCTTAGCACCTAAAATTCTGTACACATCTCTGAAATAACCTTAGCACCTAAAATTCTGTACACATCTCTGAAATAACCTTAGCATCAAATTAGGTGCTAAAGGTTAAACCTTTAGCACCTAATTTGATTTCAAATATGGAAATAATTCTTTCAAATTACGTTCAAAACTTCAAAAAAATTTCAATAGGAAACACAATGATTTTGATTTTATTCGACGTTATTTATATTAACTTCCATTTTAAAACAGTTTGTCACATCAAATTTAAGAACTCTTCTTTAGGAAAAGTTATAGAAAAATCGATTTAAATGCATTTTAAATAAATTTAATAGGTATATAGCAATAAAAGTGTTTCCAAGATACGTTCGAAATTTCTAAAAAAAAGATTATTTCCAAATTCCTTGTATGATTTCTAAAATATTTAAAATGACGATATTTGGAATAGGTAGTATATACTTTTAGGTATATATCCTGTCTATTCCAAAATCTGGCTAATAGGCAATACATATATGCCTAAGAAAAATTATTTAGAAGCTTAAGAGAACATTTCGATTTGTTGACAAACCTAGCAAGGGAAACGATAGAAAGAGTTCATTGGAGTCATTGAAATGAAAAATGATTATTCTATAAAGTAAACACCAGACATAAACGGGTTAGTAATGAATTTGGGATTGAGAAATGTTTCAAGTAAACGGCAAAGATATGAAGATGTCTTTGGGGACTATTGATGATGATGTCGTGTTCGCTTTTTACCACGGAAAATAGGGGTACAGTTGCTTCTGAGGGTATGGACCCCTGGGCACCCAAGGGCAAAAGTCTGACTTCGAGCTCATATGAGGATGAAACACACACACACACACACACACACACTTGCACAGCCCCTTTTTACAGGGGGGGGGGCACATTTAATCATCTCACAGATAGAACACAGAAGAACAACCATGCCCGAACTGGGACTCACAGAACACGAGGAAGAAGCGCTACCTCTGTGCCAGAAAACCGGCTTGTGGACTATTGTTACCTAATTATATAAATCTGCTAAATTATAGATTAGGGATTCAGTGGCTTATTGAAAGGTTGTAGACAAAAGAGTGTAAAAGTTTATAGTTCAGAGAGAGAGTACAAAAGAGTACATAATTTTTTTGACTATTATTATATTTTCTCTGTGTTTCGTATATAAGAAAGTAGAAAAAGAAACATAATAGGGAAAATAGAAAAGCCACAGAAAATGCTATTAGAACGTTAGCTGCGGTGACCTTGTAGTTAAGTTTGCGTCATCAAGGCTGTACGGGTCTTGGCTAGAAATCTAATTCCACAAAACTACCGCGTACAGCATCCGCGTACAGACTTGTACAGCATCTGTCAAGGTAAAATGACATGTCATGGATGCAATACAATAGCTTAGAGAGGAGGTTACTGTTAGGATGCCGTTCTTCCCCTCTCACTGCTATTCAAAAGTATTTGATCTATCCTCTAAAAGGATCGTTAATCGACAGAAATTAATGCATTGGATATGGGATTTCCTCAACATTTGCGGTTTTCTTATCATTACATGGATTCCTTTCTTTATCCGCAAAAGATCACATAAATATTTCAACAAGTTTTTATAAGTGGATAGCATTTTTCTACTTCAAAAAAAAAGTTGCATCTTTTTACAGTTGATGCATCTTTTCATCAACTTTACCCGATGAATTTTATTTTGTACAACAAAGGACAGCCATTACTCCTTCGGTAGGGCATTTCCACAACATTAATAGCCAATTTACTACGAATGCGCTTCTTCAAAAACTATTTTACGATTCTTCCATCTTTTTTTCTTTCTTTCTTTTTTTTTTTGGAACGATATAAACTTCACATAAACAAAAAAAGTTGTCGAATGAGAGAGTCAAAAAAAAATAGGAACCGTCAGTGTTTTCCTCGTAAAGTGTCATCGGAGATTGATCTTCCGGTGTCTTGTATGCCGCCAAGAGAGAGGGAAAAGAGGCTTCCATTATGCAGACCTCACGTACGCTGTGGCGACAAACTTTGGCGCAAATTGAGCCATTTTCAGCCATTATTCAATGTCTGATGAATGGGTGGAGCGCCAATTTTGCTCTTTTTTTTGTCACAGGATATTCTGAAAAAAGATTTAGAGTATCGGATTGCTATAGTTTGGCATTTAAGAAAGGAGTAAAGCAATTGGGTTTTCCATTCAGTCAGATGTGGAAAAGATGGAAGCATGGGTTGAATTGTTGATGAAAGAAAGAGTTACAGTTTAGCCACATGAATCAGTCGTCTTTTCGCTAATTTCCGCTTCTGTCTTTTTTCGTTCTACTTTCTGGTTGATTTCTTTGCCTTTCCGTTGAAATTGGCGGGGATCTCACTTTAATTTTAAGAAATTTTTAATTCCAGGAACTTTAAAACAGCTTCCTTGAAGATTGTGCGATGACCTAGCAATTACTTCATTCTAGCGTTTTATGAGAATGGTGATTACTAGAGAAATAAGATATTAAGAAACAAAACCAACAGGTTTCCGGAATCACACCAAATTTACAAATTTACACACAGCAATACTAAATTAATCTACCTTTACCAATTATAAATAGGAATGTGTATTTCTTGGTCTCTTTTTAATTTTGAGAAACTTTTATTTCCAAGAACTTTAAAATAGTTTCCTTGAAGATTAAGCAATGACCTAGTGATTTCGTCTTTCTAGCGTTTTATGAGAATGGTGATTACTAGAGAAATAAGATATGAAGAAACAAAATCAACAGGTTTCCGGTGTCACACTAGATATACATATTTACACACAGCAACATGAAATTAATCTATCTTTACCAATTTTAAATAGGAATGTGTATTTCTTGACCTCTTTTTAATTGTAAGAAAATTTTAATTTAACGGAACTTTAAAAAGGTTTCCTTGAATAGTATGCAATGGCCTAGCGATTACTTCATTCTAGCGTTTTATGATAATGGTGATTACCAGAGAAATAAGATATTAAGAAACAAAATCAGCAGATTTCCAGAGTTGAACCAGATATACTGATTTTTACAAAGCAATATGAAATTAATCTAACTTTACCAATTATAAATAGGAATGCATATTTATTGACCTCTTTTTAATATTAAGAAACTTTAAAACAGTTTCCTTGAAGATTGTGCAATGATCTGGCTATTACTTCATTCTAGCGTTGTATGATAATGGTGCTTAATAGAGAAATAAGATATGAAAAAACAAAATCAACAGGTTTCTGGAGTTGCTCCAGATATACTGATTTTTACAGAGCAACATGAAATTAACCTATCTTTACCAATTATAAATAGGAAGGTGTATTTCTTGACCTCTTTTTAATTTTAAGAAACTTTTAATTTCAAGAACCTTTAAAAGGTTTCCTTGAAGATTGTGCAATGACCTAGCAATTACTTCATTCTAGCG
>JAOUZG010030080.1:252878-263024 GCA_026289955.1 Argiope argentata | reverse complement strand
TTTCCTTGAAGATTGTGCAATGACCTAGCAATTACTTCATTCTAGCGCTGTATGAGAATGGTGATTACTAGAGAAATAAAATATTAAGAAACAAAACAGCAAGCTTCAGGAATCGCACCAGATATATCGATTTTCAACCAGGAACATAAAATTAATTTATCTTTACCAATTACAGAGTAATACACATTTCTTGATCTCACCTTTATTTTAAGGTGCTTATAATTCGTAGATCTTTTAAATGGTTCCCTTGAAGAGTTGGCAATGGCTTAACGATTTCCTCAATATAATATTTTAAGATAATGGTGAGTAGTAAGGAAATAAGATATTGAGAAACATTTTGCTGTTGCACCAGATATATCGATTTTTTTCACAGAAACATGATTTATCTATACCAAATACAAAAAAGAATGTGCTTCTGTTAGATATCTAAGTTTAACCAAGAAAAGTTACATTTGGAAAAAAACATGCTTTAAAAATGATGTGTTTTTGATTTTTTTTAATGTGAATTAGAATTTTAATTAAATAAAAATTGCCCATGAATTCTGTACTTTTTCTTAATATTGCAAAATTATTATTACTCAAAAATAATTTGATACCATTTTAAGATTTCAAATACATTGCCTATTTTAATTATACCAGTTTATTTTTTTGTAATTTTTTTTCTAATTTTGACAATTTTTCAAATTTGTGCTGCGAATTTGAAGCTGGTCGCAAAGTTCTCCATGTCGGGAGTTATACCACTGGGAGGAGTGCTCAGGGGTCCATACCCTCCGAAGCTACTACGCCCCTCCTTCCGTTGTAAAGCGGAACACGAGAACAACCATTATAATTATGTAATAAAAAGTAACTAAAATAAAGTTATTGCTAATATCCAAAGTAGGAATTGATTTTAAAAAATTGTCCATGGCAAGTATCAATAGCAACAACATAGTTATCATGTTAACTTATATTTGAATATCTGTACAGAAAAACCTCCTCTGAATATATTTTATTCAAAATTTCATAGAAATATGTGAATTTTAAACAAATGAAATTATGAATATAGTCTTTACTCTAAATTCACATATTTCTATCAAATTTTGAATGAAATATATTCAATCTCTTTGCGTTATTTTCGTCACAGACATTTTTCAAAAGTGTGTTTTTCGCACTTACCGAGGTCTAAATGTATAAGAGAAGTTAAAAAATCGTCTTTCAGAAAACATTTTATTTTTTTAACCTATTTCCACTGATGTCATCATTCGAGTTAAATCACGTAAAGCTACGATCGTATGATAAATGTATTTGCACATGGTATTTAAATTCAAGCTGTCTTATGTTCATTTTGATATCATGACGTTAAATGCGCCACGGGCTCTAGAATATAAATGACGCGTTTTCATACGTTTATGAATTGATTCCTAGTACTCAGTCATCAAATTTTTTTTGTAGATTATATAAATAATTTTATCGGTATTTGGCCAATCAATAGTAATTTTTGTATCATGAACCCAATCATTAAATTCTAGTATCAATATATAAATAACCAAGAATTGTCCAAAATTCAAGAAATAATAATGAAATTCAAGAAAGGAGTTGATGGAAAACCAATTATTCTTGGTTTACTTAAAATTCAAGAATAGTTTGTTTTGCATCAACTCTAAAGAGTAAACTTTTAAAGTTTCCTTTTACGAATAACCTACAGAAAAATTCTAAGCTCATGAACGTAACTTTGACTGTACTTTCTTTTAAATTTAACTTGTAAAATGAGAATAAAGGCATGTACGGGCGACTGCGAAATCACGATCAACATCAACGAACTTGAAAAGGACGCATCAACCGTATTTATGGTTGACAATGCATTTAAATATCCTTCTTGTTGCTATCCCCTATAATGAAAGTTTGCTCTCCTGTGCCTAAGAAAAAGAATACGCTTCAAAGAAAACCGCTCCTTGAGTTCTTTTTTTCTCTGACTTCCAGTTTTATAAAAAGAAGAAAGAAGGAAAGAAACCTAATGCCTCTCGTGACTCATAAAAACTATTTAATGGCCCTCTGAAAGAAGTTATTAACTTTTGAATAAATAATCATCTTTTCTTGTTGAATATGTTAATAAGGTCTGGAAAGAAAATTCTCTTACCCTTCAGATATTCAATTTTGAAAGTATGAGACGGATCTGCTTTCATAAAAGGGAAGATAAGAATAATTATTTTTAGACTATTCTAAAATTTTTAGTATGAATATTATATAAAAACGTCTGTTTGTTATTTTATATTGAAGAATTCTAATTTTCATTTTAAAAATACATAGTGCCTGTCCTTTGTACACTAATCCCATAATGTGTGTGTGTTGTATTTGATATTTGGAATTAAAAAAAAACAATTTTGTAGCCCATTAATAGAAGAAAACAATTTTTATGCTGCCATAAATTTCCATACTTAATTTTTGAATGTTTTAGTTATCTCTTACTAGAATACCTTTAAAAATCAGAGATAAATATTTCATGAATCATCAAGTATTGACAGAATTCGACAGATTTTGTATATTTGAAATTAAAGTATTTCTTACAATGATGACCTTGGTCCGGAATTTAAGGAAATCCAGTATTTGAAAAAATTATCCATCATTTAGAAATCCCGTATTATTTCAAAATCATTATCAATCATTCAATTAATCAATTATATGCCTTTTTCGTAATCGTTTCTCATATGTGCAAATAAAAGCCTTTGATTCTTTTTTTTTTATTTATCTTCAAATAGATTTTACCAATGCTTCTGACCGATGAATGAATGTAGTTTCTCCACAAATCAAATTGGCAGTATTTAACAATTAATCCTATTCACTAATAAAATTAGTTAACAAATTCTTTAAAAACACTATTTGATTAGGGAAATAATTAATAAGATTTCTTAATTATTATTATTTTGCACTATACTGTTTTTTTTTTTAAATTTCGTAACTAACTTTTATTTAGCTTCTGTTCTGATAGATCTCTGGAATTCCATATATTTGTACGCTGTGAATGTGCTATATTATGTTATAAATACATTAGGTATTTTTCCACTTGATGGGCACAAGCGAAAAATTGACAAATAATGTAGAATTCCGCCAAATTTCTTTGGTGATTTTTCACTTTCGACCGTCTAACGGAAAAGTACCATAAAATATTTTAATATTTTCAAATTTTGGTTATTAGTTAATCATCTTTTTATATCATACCATCTCTTTATAACCAACGCATCACGTTCTCAGAACTGCTCTGAATCTCCACCTTTAAGGCGCGCCTTAAATAGCTTCGTACTAAAGTAGGCGGGGGACGGGCAACCGCTGAAAACGCTCACTCTTTCTAGGCAACTGTGGAATTTTCCAGTATTCTCAAAGAACAAATCCTTATTTCTTAGCTTTAATACACATTTTAACGTTTAGTAAAAACCGTTAGCGACTTCATTACGTTTCCAACACACCCATATCCTCAAATTGGTCGAATATGGGGATCTGCTGTTGTAAATCCCCTTAGAACGGTCCTTCTCACTGACCTGCGAATCCGTTTCAATTAGTTTCATACAATTAAGTTATTTACAAATATTTACAATATTTACACAACAATTCATAAATATTTACAATATTTACATCTAATTTATAAAAATGCGTAAATATTTACAATATTTACATCTAATTTACACAAAAATCATAAATATTTACAATATTTACACCAATTTACACAACAATTCATAAATATTTGCCTCTAATTTACACAACAATTCATAAATATTTATAATATTTACATCTAGTTTACACAAATTTCATAACAATATATATTTTCTCTTTGAGTACTAAGCCCACCATTTATCTCAAGCCATGGAGAATTTGAATGAATTGTTGTGTAAGTGTCAAAACTTAAAATGTTTAGCTTCGCCTTCCTCATATAATAACTATAAAAGAAAACTAGACCTCATAGTAGAGAAGCCAGATAGTCGCTTGCCGGATATTCTGGAGTGTACTCTGTTGTTGTTTTTTTCAGTTTAATTTCGAGAGAGACTATTATTTTCTTACCTAATTCCTAAATGCTTAAATTGGTCGGAAATGGAAATTTTTAATTATTTAAATTTTTAATTATTAAATTAATTATTTAATTTAATTATAAAATTATTAATTAAGTCCGATAAGTACAAAGAAATAATCTATACTTTTATTATAAATGTGAAAGTTCGAGTGGATGGATGGATGCTGTGAGTCAATCACGTCAGAACAGTTAAACGAAATTGGATGTTTTTAGCATAGAAATAGATTTCAGTATAGAATAGAACATAGGCTGCTATTCATTCCGGTTAATTGAATGGTTACATTTTTATTAATTAAAAGCTAACTAGCCTGCCAAAACTCTTTCTTTCACCAGCGCCAAATGAGTAAAACTTCATTTTGTTTCTTTTTTACCCGCGCTAATGAGGTTAGGCTTAACATGTTTTCGACCGATTATTTTAAACGATTCTGTTTCTTTTCTTAGTGTTTGATGCATAAAACTAAACATTGTTAATTAATCGATTTTTTTAATTCTTTTTGAAGTACTTTTGAATTAAAATAAACCAGAATAAAGGAAATTAAAAATCTCTCATATGTATTGCGTTACTCCAACTGATTTAGAAAATTCACGCATAAGCAGAGTGCTGTAATTGTTTACAAATGTATTTTCATTTTAATTAAAAGTTTAATAATTATGTATTAGCACAGAGATAGATTCTAGTCTAGAATAGGACAAAAGCTACTATTTATTCCTGTTAATTGAATGGATAATTTTTTATTAATCATAAACTAACTTTCCCGTCAAATGAGTGAGACTTCAGTTTATTTTTTTCCCACGTTAATGAGGTTACATTTAGCATATTTTCGACCGAATGATTCTTTTTGAAGTGCTTTTAAATTAAAATAAAACAGAATAAAGAAAATTAAAAATTTCTCATCTGTATTACCCGAAATTGGTGAAGAAAATTCACGCATTTGTATAGCAACAGTTGACCATCAATTCTCACACGTACACATCAAAATTTCCACGCGTACGAGGTCTTAAATCTAGGTAAAAGCTAATTTTATATAAATGACACTATAAAATATAACTGTGAAATACTCAAAAAATCTAAATGGTTATAATATCCATTATTTTTTAAAATCTAACTTAAAAATCATCATTATTGTAAAATTCATTTTTTACTATAAATATTTTTATTCAGTTTTATTTCCATAAATAATCAATTGTTTTCAAAAAAAATAATCAATGATGTCATCGGAGCATAAGTGTTGGTAAATACATGAGCATGCTTGATGTTGAAAGGATGCTTAAATCTGTTTTGTTTTTTTTTTAAATCACAAGTTGTCCTTGTATCAAATAGAATGTTAGCAAGCTGCAACAACCGGTTTTGATACTCGACTTTCGATTTTCTAGCGTAATAATTGTTACAAATTCAGTTGTGGTTATTGTAAAATAGAAATAAAGATTCAAAAAATATTGGTGACATATATTTTAATGAGCTAAAAAAAGCCATTAAATTGTTATAAAAAAATTATTTCAAAATTAGTTAAAGACAGTATGACTTAATGGCTTAGTAGAAAAAACGAATTAGAGATAAAATTCTCTTTATTTTTGATAAATTTATGTTAATCATTGTAGAGAACCACAACGCTTGGCGAGGAAAGAAACGAGCTGGTTATCTAAAATTATTTAGCTTGAAAAACTTTTATCAATATTAAGTCACTTAATAGTTTGATGAAAGAATCGAAATTGCTATTAAAAAAAACTTACTTCTAAAAAGCCTAATAGAAAATCAATGACTCGGTGGTTTAGTTCTAGACATGAATTAGTAAAAAATTCCATTCATTTCTAATAAATTTATGTTAATCATAACAGAGAAAATAGAAACACTGAGACTTGGCAACTGAAGAAAAGAAACGAATGTATTATTTAAAATGTATAATTATTTATCTTGAGAAACTTTTATCGATATTAAGTTGCTCAATAATTTGATGAACGAATCGAAATTTCTTTCAAAAACACTTAATTTCTAAGATCCCTAATAGAAAATCAAGAACTTTGTGGCTTCGTAAAGGAAATGATTGAGTAAAAAAATCCTTTTATTTCTGAGAAATTTATTCTAATTATTGCAACGAAAACAGAAATACAATAAATTGTTGAATTCAAGAAAAAAGTGAATTTTTTATATAAAATTTATAATTATTTAACTTGAGAAATTTTTATCGATATTTGATTTTTTGACTTAGTGAACGAAAGGATCCTTATTTTCTCATCTGACTTTCTTTACACCTGACAATTGTAGTCACTTTCATCACTTCTATTTACATTCAGAGATGAAAAAGGAAAGTAAAATGATTAGATGAATGACAATAAATATAAATTACAGGATTAGATGAATGACAGTAAACATAAATTACAAGATTAGATGAATGACATTAAATATAAATTACAAGATTAGATGAATGATAGTAAGCATAAATTACAAGATTAGATGAACGATAGTAAGTATAAATTACAAGATTAGATGGATGATAGTAAGTATACATTACAAGATTAGATGAATAATAGTAAATATAAATTAAAAGACTAAATGAATGATAGTAAACATAAATTATGAGATTATATGAATGATAGTAAATATAAATTATGAGATTAGATAAAGGATAATCTAAAGAAAAATGATTATTAGATTGGACGACTAAATATCTAATGAATATAGATTATTAGATTAGACGAATGATAATATAAGGAACATAGATTATCAGATTACACGAATGATTATTTAATGAATGAAGAATACAATGTCTACCTATTGTCCGATGCATCAAATACACAAGTAGCAATTTTTCTTCTTCTTTTTTAAGTGCCATGTACTTTCAGCAAGAAGAGCGTAGCCGTAAATTGGAACAGAATTTGAAGAAGGCAGATGAATGGAAACAAAAGGGGGATGATTTGCTGTATTCCATGATCCCCAAGGCCGTTGCTCTGAGACTCAGAAATGGGGAGGATGCCATCGAAACATGCGAAGTAAGTCAATTTAATGCGTATATCTCATCATTTGCAAGTAATAGAGGCAATCTAAAGAAGTACAAAAAACGTTGATATAAATTTTACTCAAACGCACTTTCGAACTCTTTTTATAACCTCATGTATTTTCTATTGCGTCCCTAACTGCCTTTGATGACTAGCTGGTCACCAGAAATATTTGCTATTTTTAATGTCTTATGAATATTTTTTATTATCACTATTAGTTCACACTCAAACTATATATAAATTTTTCAGATTTTCAACCTTTAATAAAATACTTTTTATTCATCCACTCAAGTTCAAATACATTTTTTAAAACTTTTAGTGGATGACACTTGATGTTAATGCAGTTTCCAAACATTAATTAATTAATTTAATTTAATTTAATTTAATTCTTTAAATAGAGTTTTAGCAGTTTATAATGAAAATCGAAATCAAAAAGGTAAAATCCATCGGTAAAATACAAAGGTTTCAGTATTTTTCACGTGAAGGAAAAAAATGCGAGATCAATTCTTACAAAAATCAATGATTTTTTAATAAATTATTTATAATAATTGTAATTATTTAATAAAAAGAGCTAAAATAAAAATTTTCTTTGTTGACTTAAGTAGGAAATTTGGCTTTAAAAATTTATATTACTTGTTTCTTATTTTTTCATCATTTCCTTAAAAAGATATTTTTAAAGCATTAAACTAGAATTATTGACATCATATCGGTACTATTTCTGTTTATTATGAAACTACTTAATACAATCGAGATCCCGTTGTACCATTCACTTGCATTCGACTCGTTTCAAATTGAAATATTTCGTCAGATCCGTCAAACTGTCCTGGGGATATAGCAATGTCCTAATTGCACGTCTTTTTACTATTCTGTTACCTCACTTTCTTATTTTTCATGGTAACCAGCGGACATAACAAATGGAATCTTTCATTAGTTTTAAACATTGAAATAAAAATCACGTGATAAAGCATTTAAAGAAACAAAAGAAATTGTCTGAATTTCATAGTAACAATGTAAATATATTTGTAAAACATATACACAGAAATATTTTTTTAATATATTGTTAACATTTAGTAAAAAATTAGCTTATCAAAACAAATACATTTTAAATCATTTAAAAAATTTTATTAAAAATTGGGAAACTCGTTTTTTGGAAAATATGCTTACGAATTATCACAAAAAAAAATTTAAAAAGCTCACATAATTTTTATTTAATTAAAATTTTAGTTGAAATTTCAAAACTAATAATATTTTTTTCTCTAACGTATCATTTTACTACATTTAGATACATTACACATATTATGTTTAATTGCGGACTAGCAACCTCTGGCGATTAGTTTAGCCGGTATTAGTGGTTGCTAAACATTTTAGTTAAAAGTTTTAATAAACAGTGTCTTAAAGCTTTAATTTATTAAATTCATAATTTTTGTCATGTCAGAACATGATGTTATTTTTGGGATGAGGTTTTTGGCATCAACAAAAATCCATAGGTGAAAAATAAAAATTTTATTATCTGCACGAGCATCTCAAAAAATCGGTTTTTAATAACTTGTTTCCATTGCCGTTACAAAAGCTCTGATTTTTTAAAAAGTTAATGACTAGAGCAAATAAAACCTGGAAAAATGTCATTTTGAGTGCGTGATTATATGAAATGAAATAAATAGGAAACGTGATATTTTTTTAACAGTAAATGCGAGACAAAGTTTTTTTTGATAGTTTACAATACTAAAGTTACTAATTCAATGAAACCATTAAAATGAATAAAAATGTAATTTAACTTGCACGAGCACGTGATGCTTGGCCTTTCAAGAAATTATATTCTGACATGATGCATTGAAGTATTCATAGAAGATTTCATTTTAATCTTTTTGTATATTGAGGCCTATTTTCAGAATATTTTAGTAATATATATTTTGAATCGTATGCATAATTTCAAATTCAAATTCAAAAAGGCACAATTTGAAATTAAAGATATAAATAATTTGATACAACTTGTATCTTAATATTTATATCATGATCATCAATGTTGGGGATAACTAGGATGAAATATTGGTAGCAAGAATGAAAAAAATTACTTTCTCTTCAATGGATGGATGTATTGTTGTAAAATACGCTTAAAACATTTCTAAATTTATTAAAAATAAATAAATTGCAACTCAAAAAAATTGATATAATTGAAAACGTATATATATATTTTAATTTTAAGATGATGTAAAAATTATTTTTAAGTTGTAATAAATTCTTAAGTCATAATAGAAAAACAACAAAATTTCGCATACTTTTCAATTAATTGCAATTTTAATTAAAATTTCAAAAAAAATCAATTCACCTTCCAAATAATATATGTATGAAATTTTACAACTCTTAATTAAACAGTCTCTTCAATAGAAATCCAACAGAAATACATGCAAACACTGTCCTTTATTATTCATTATCCTTTATACATCCATCTGTCCTTTATCATTTATCCTTTATAAATTATTGCCCACTTTTTTAATCTATTATTATCTATTAATAGCATATTACATTTGCGATACGAACTGATACAATGCATAATATCCAAATGCTACGATTCATATACTACAGAGAGATAGTACGATATAATATGATATCGTATAGTATTCTCAATATCATCTAACACAGCAGTATTATCCTTAATCCATTCATATTTATCCTATTCTCTATAAATTAATGCCCATCCTTTATCATCATCCATTATTATCTATTCTTAGCATATTATATCTGCGATACGAACTGATGCAATGCATAGTATCCAAGTAATACGATGCATATACTACAGAGAGATAGCCCGATATAATATTATATAGCACAATATTTTCAATGTCACCTAACACAGCAGTATTATTCTTTATCCAATCATATTTTATCCTACACTCTATAAATTACTGCCCGTCCTTTTTTATCAACCGATACTATCTCTTCCTAGCTTATTATATTTGCGATACGATGGGCTACAATGCATAATATCCAAGTGCTATGATGCATATACTACAGAGAGATAGCACGATATAACATGATATAGTAAAATATTTTCAATATCGCCTAACACAGCAGTTTTATCCTTTATCCATCCATATTTTATCCTATCCTCTATA
>JAOUZG010030080.1:222213-252868 GCA_026289955.1 Argiope argentata | reverse complement strand
TTTATCCTATCCTCTATATATTATTACCCGTGTTTTTTTATCTTCCTATATTATCCCTTTCTAGCTTATTATATTTGCGATACGATGGACTACAATGCATAACATCCAAGTGTTACGATGCATATACTACAGAGAGATAGCACGATATAACATGAGATAGTAAAATATTCTCAATATCTCCTAACACAGCAGTTTTATCCTTTATCCATCCATACTTTATCCTAACCTCTATAAATTACTGCCCATCCTCTTTCATCCTCCATTACTATCTATCCCCAGTATATTATATTCGCGATCGAACTGCTACAATGCGTAATATCCAAGTGCTACGATTCATATACTACAGAGAGATAGCACGATATAACATTATCTAGTTAAATATTCTCAATATCGTCTAACACAGGAGTATTATCATTTATCCATCCATACTTTATCCTATCCTCTATAAATTACTTCACATCCTTTTTCATCTTCCATTACTATCTATTCCTAGCATATTATATCTGCGATACGAACTGCTGCAATGCATAATATCCAAGTGCTACGACGCATATACTACAGAGAGATAGCACGATATAACATAATTGCCTAACACAGCAGTATTATCCTTTATCCATCCATACCTTATCCTATCCTCTATAAATTACTTCTCATCCTTTTTTTATCCTCCATTACTATTTCTTAGAGCGTATTATATTTGCGATACGATGGGCTGCATTGCATATAATGCATTTGGTACAATGTATATAATGCAGAGAATATTATTATTGTTATATTGTTATTAGTATATATTATTATAATGTTATTGTACAATATAATATAACGCAGTTAATATCATATTGTACAATATTCACAACATCGCAAAACATAATGTAATATAATTTAATATTCCACCTTATATTGTGCTACCTGAGTCGTCACTTTCAGAAAAACAAAAAGCATTTGAAAGATGAATATTGGTATTTTAATGGCTCTCGAGCGACTGATTAAAAATAAAAGCTAGACTTTTCGATTAGTAAAATGTTATTCTTTAATTCTTTTTACAGATGTTATTCATATCATCGTTTTATTTTATTCTTATTTTATTTCGAGCTATAATCAAGCTATCCTTTTGAAGCTGATAGATAATTATTTCTTTTTCATATTGAGAACTGCACGATAAGGCAATAAAAATTGTCCCCAGCCATTAAATTGTATATTTTTCTCAAGGTCAAATCTCTGGATAAAATTATGTAAGGTAATAGTACTCGAAATTACCTGTTTTCGGCTCAGGATCATTAATCATAAGAGAATAACTGTTGATTTGGGAAAAATAATAGTCAAGGTTGTTACAATCATATAATATAACAATGTTTCCTTCACGACAACAAAATTGCAGATACATCTAGAAAAATTTTAACCTGGTATTTATTTCCCTTCGTTATATAACGAAAAATCCTCTTCTTTTTTTTTTCTGAGACTGAAAGCTCGAAATTTTTGAAAGCTACTTTTTGTTAAACTCATCTCACGCTTTGGTAAGAAAATACAGTTGAATTGACTTGGTCTAGACTTTCAACGATTATAAACATGTTTTAGGAGGGTTCTATTAACT
Organism: Argiope argentata; assembly: GCA_026289955.1. Taxonomy (NCBI): domain Eukaryota; kingdom Metazoa; phylum Arthropoda; class Arachnida; order Araneae; family Araneidae; genus Argiope; species Argiope argentata. The sequence goes on along the minus strand of JAOUZG010030080.1, from coordinate 251,277 downwards.
TGTTGTTCTATGAGCTTTATAGAACAACAATTGGCTTATTATTATATGAACTTATATCTTTATTATTATTATCTAATTACTTATATCTATTTATTAGCTTATTTGTTCATTGAATTTCAGGACTAAAACTGTATGTAGGACTAAAACTGTATAGAAATTTATATCTACAACGATAAATAAATATAAATATTTATCAGAACATAAAATAATTCTTTTTTTTTATGAATAACCAGGTCGCAAAAGTGCCTCTTTATGGAGGAGAGTTTTAAAAGTGAAGTTAGTAATTTTTGTAAGTTTCTCAAATAAGTTAGTAATTTTTGTAAGTTTCTTAAATAAGCAATTAATGGCAGAAATATCTACGCCAAGCTGGTCGCCAAATAAGCAATAATTTCTTATGTGATTTGACTCATTAATGTTTCTGTAAAATTAATATTTGATGCTCCTCAAAAAAGAAGAATTTTATACAGGTTTGGAACATCTCTTTAGAGAACAATGATATTCATTTCAATTCTCCAAAATTTTCAAATAACATTTGTACAAAATTATGTTTATCACAGATTTATTCACAACTAAACAAAAAAAATATTTACAAATTTCGATGCAATTTCATACTTAATAATACTTACTTTTATTCGTATAACTGTTTCTTTGCATTATATATTAAAATTTTATTTGTTTATGTCTTCTATTTTATTTATATTTTATCATATTTTTTCTTAAGATTTTATATTTTCAGTCTTTCGATGAAGTGACGGTTCTTTTTGGAGAAATTGTGGAGTTTGCAGAATTATGTGCTCGTCTGACGGCTATGGAAGCCGTCACTTGTATCAACGATGTCTTCTCCCTTTTTGATAAAGTGACAGACGCTCACAATGTCTTTAAAGTAAGCTCTTTTTTGTATTTTTATTATCGAAATCACTTTTGATGCTGCTGAATTTTTTCAACCAGCATCAAACATAACTCATGTGTGAATAATCACTTTGATTTATACCTTTACTTTTAAGATAATTTTCTGAATTTTATGGCATATGTATTTTATATTATTCTCATAAATATGTTTGGCAAACAATAAGTATAAATCATCCACAGGAAGAATACGTTATAACTAATAAATCTACTAAATATTTTCAATTATTGTTTTTTTTTAATAAAATAAAATTCGAAAATAGGTTTCTTTCTACGTTAAAATGTAAAAATTGTTTGAAAATTTGCTGAACTTAAAATTTTTTATTTGTTAACAGATGGCGACACTATAAAAATTTTCATGAGATAAATTTTATAACATAAGGGGACGAAACTGAATGACGCCCTTACATAATTAAAAAATCTTCGCAAAAAGCATTTTTATTATTATATTGCCTCTCTAAATCATCCGACAATACTTATATTTTAAAAATAATAGGTATAAACTTTTTATTTATTTTAATTAAGGCATGAATTTTAGTTTAATAAAAACTACAATAGATGGCGCCAAGTTATTATGTAGAATATTATAATGTAATATTAATTTGATTAATACCATGTAATATTAATTTTTGTAAATAGATTTTTTTTTTTTGTAATTTTATCCAGGGAGCAAAAAACATCGCAATTTTTATCAATGATATCTTATAAAATAATATATTTAAGACTGATAATTTATTCTTAAATATATTCGTTAACTTATTAATGAATGGTAATTCATTAATGAATATATTTTCAGAATATATAGCTTTATATAGATTTTTTCAGAATATATAGCTTTTTGCCTTAACAGTTCTTCTGACACCTAAATAATTTTGAGATCTCAATATTTCAGATTGTTAATATTCAAATAATAATTTTTTTTGATAAAATTAAGGCAAAAAATATCTCTGAAAAGGAATTGATTTGTTCCGAAAGCCACTGCGTAATAACATGAAATTTCACCTGACTAATAGGAAACTTGTTAAATAATATCGAAGCTTATTATATAAGAAAATAAAGATTTTCTTCTCTAACTTTTGATCTGAAAATCTTAATGTGTGAATTTTAGTATGTGGTCTAAACATCAAATTTGCAGATTTATAACAATTCTAAATTAATTTCTATTCACAGAAATGCGAAAATTTGAAGGTTTAAAGAGAAAGAGAGAGAAAAATCTTTGGAATTGGGCAGAAATTGCATTTTGAAGTGCGAAAGCTTTGTTCTCGCCAACTGTTTGTAAAGCGTTCTTCAAACATTTGAGTGAATTTAGCACTTTTTAAATTATTGTGTTAAGATAATTAAGGATTCAGAGATTGGATATATTTAAATAATAAAAACAATTCAGAAATGAATAAGTTTTAATTTATTTATCGATAAACCAATATATATTTTAACTATAGGTGATATTTTGACATAATTTTAAAATGATAGAGAAAAATCGAATTACCAATTAATCTGATTTAATTAGCTAAATATCTCTGTATATTAAATGTTTGAAAAATTTAAGAAAACCGGAAATATCCGAGTCATTTTTACAATCTCTGTGTTATAGTATTGAAATTTTTTTAGTGATATGACAATAAATAATAACATTTCCCAAATATTATGGGATCTTCTTTCTTAATTTCAGGATTAACATTTCATTGTATTTGAAATTTGCATTGAATCAGTGCAGCTTATTATTTGTATTATTATCTCGCCGACGTTTAGTAATGGAAAACTTATCCAATTTTTCTTATTTTGATGCATTAGTTTAAGCCTATACCAATACAAAATTTGTAAAGTTTAAAGATAATAGAAACGACAATTATGTGTGAAACATTAGAGTACTAGCACTGGCACTCAACAAAACTATCTAAATTCAGTCAAAAATTAGAGAAGCAACAGCCTTTTACTTTCAATTAAATTATTTCAATAAATTTGCAATACATATTTAGTAAAAAAAGAAAAACGAATTACTTTTCGGAAGGAAGTACTTGAGTATTTTACGGACTATTTTCTTTTAACAATGTACTCGCATTTATCCAAATGTCATCGATATTCTGAATAAAAATTGCGTTCGAATTCTCTTCAAACATTTCCAACTGTACCTGGGAATCTGTATAAAGTCTAAAACTGTATATGCAAACGCCAACTACCTTGATTCATAATAGTAATGGGGAAATAATTTAATCATATGATAATTAAATCATATGTTAAATGATTGATTCCGCCTTATAACTGCAATATTATTTCACTAGCCGCAACTTTTTATTTTCTTAAATATTGTAACAAAAAGCTCAGAAAAAAAATCGCTGATTGCTAAAAAAAATTCCTCGATAATTCGCCAACTATGGCAACCTTGATTAGCCGCTTCGTTTTCTTGCCCTCCCCATTTGCTGCTATTTCGAAGTTTTCGACTCTACCGCCGAGCGCCAACAATGGGGAGGTGGACTATATGAAATTTTGTTTAAGATATAGTTTGTTATTCTTTCAGCTAAACGGGTTCTAAAACATTTTTAAACATTTTTTTTTCTTGATTATCCTATCTACAATATATAAGACATGAAATACATTATTTAATAATACAAATAATTTTTGAGTTGGTTTTATTAGTAATCATAATTATCTGCTGTGTACTATCATATGAATCAATCTGTATTTTAAAATACACATATTCTACATTCTTTCTAAATTGATAAATTATAAGCAATATGTTTCCTAATGGAATGGAGTTTAGTCATTTTTGTTCAACGAAGTGTACGCAGTTAAAAGCAGTGTCAAAAAGAGAATCCCGATGTCAATAAAAGGTATTGTTCGCAAGTCGTAAATAATAAAAATAATTTGAAAAATGCATAACTATCTACAATTCTAATCATTTAAACACAATCCAAGTATTCTGATTGACACAGAAATTAAGACATAGAATTATAAGGGATAAAAATAGGGACTAATTTTTTGTTCAAATTATCACCTAATATATATTAAATCTAATGTCATTCATATTTCACTTTACTTTTTGTTTGTTTGTTTTTTAAAAAGATGCTCTGAAATCAACAAAATAATCATCAAGATATATCTTTTTAAAAATATGACATAGATTTAAGCTGAAAATTTTAAAATAATTATTTTTTTCTCTAAAAAAATGATCTAATCAGCAATTTTTTTACAGAACGATTTTTTCTAATCGTTAAGTAAAGATATTTCATGAAAATATTTATTTCTATAAGCAAAAGTTCCTCTTTGTGTTCTATGCATTTCAAGTCTCTTTTTGATAGATTTTAAATTTGAAATCAATTTTAAATCTATTCTTAATGTTGAAATTTCCCACTATCATGAAACTCAAACAAGCCAACGATGCAGTTTTTCTATCAATTCTGTTGACGTGTTCACCTGCTACTAGGGGATTTGAGAATGACAATTTTTCTGGCGTTGTAAAGAATCTTATTAAAATATATTTCAACTATATTTCCATAATATTGTTACGTTTTTAGTGTAGCGGGTTAGCATTGAATGGACTTTACTTGAGGACAGCACAAATTCATTTACAGCTAATTACAATTATTTATATCATGACTTGATAAAGTAAAACTTCAGATAAACACAATCCAGCAGTCATCAGTCACTTACAGCGTAAATGCAAGCCTTTCTCGCATTAAAAACAGACTGCAAAACAGCTATCTTATAGCATAGTAAACAGTAAATAGCAGCAAGCTCAATAATACAACGTAACAGCAAACGTAAACACAACTCACTAATAACAAGCGTAAAAAGTAATCCGCTAGTCTAGCGAGACGCTTCTCTTCCGAGAGTAAACTCTTAAATAACTCTATAACTCGCTCAGCTTACGGCAGCCCGTTTATATAGCCGAGTGAGCGGGCGCGTCGCTTCGTGAAAGGTCCAGCGGCTACCAGACTATTCCTTTCGCCAAACTAACCCGGCTGGCATGAAGCTCCTCGCCAAACGTCGCCAACCTTGGCATGCCCCCACGGCGTTCGCCCACTCATAACAATATATTCGCCATTTTGATGTCACTAGAAGTTTTAACAGCTCATTTCTGTTATTATTTATAAACTAGACTATTTCATGTTGTTGTTACATATGGCACTTTTCAAGTCCGCTAAGAGACTTGTCAGCAATGGAAGCCGATTGAGTGTCTCTTGTTTTTCAACAGCACCACCTAGGGCAAGAGTACGACTCACATTCGCACACGTCACAAACCCTTTTTACGGAGTGGATTACATTCATGCATTTCGTTCATTCATTCGCAGATTGCAATTTGGTTGTGGAACACAGAACGATCACCTCTGCATCAGTACTCCTAGTGATATTACTCTCGATATGGGGGACTTTGTGACCACGATATATTTAACGCCCACCAAACACATACATTGAGAGTCTTCGGTAAGCGGGTTCGAATTCGCAGTCCAAGGGATGCGAATCCAACGTCCAACAAACAGGCTATCCTGGCCTACAGATAATTTTATTCCCAGTATTTAGACTTTTCCATAAAACAGCGAGCCTATACTTTTAGTTTTCATCTTAAAGTAATCGAACTGAGAAACAAAGATAAAACTCTTGATAGATTGAAAAATAAAAACCACAAATAATTAGTCAATTACCAATTAACAAGTACCAATTACTTCATTCTTACCATTATCTATCTAATTGATTCAAAATCTCAACCACATTATAAGAATGGCCCACTCTCAACTCCGATATTATTTTTTAGCACGATTATAACGCCCTACAAATGACGAAGTAAACATCTATTCAATAATAATGAAAACTTTGTGATACACAGTGTTTATCTACGTTTTCCAACGAGTCCAATACGAATGCCTGTTGAAGCGGAATATCAAGTAATTAAATGCATTATCACAAGATAATTTAATTCATTTAAAATCCACTATACAAATGTAGTAATTAATCATCTATGAATATTAATAATGTGACAGCATAGATAAATTTTAGAAACTTTAAGAATATGTCTTTGTAAATATTAAAGATTTGAATAAACCAGCCATACGTGAATCTCTTCTTTTTTTTTTTTCAAATACTAACATGCCATTGATACTGTAGTAAATGTGAAAGTTTGGATGGATGGATGAAGTTAATTAATCGTTCCAGAAGAGCTGAATGAAATTGGATGAAATTTAGCACAGAGATAGATTATAGTCTAGAATAGGACATATACTACTATTTATTCCGGTGAATTGAGTGGTTAATTTTTTATTGATCAAAAACTAACTTTCCCACCAAAACTCATTTCCCCATCGCCAAATGCGTAAGGCTTCAGTTTATTTTTCCCCACGTTAATGAGGTTAAACTTTACACGTTTTTGACCCATTATTTCAAACGATTCTGTTTGTTTTCTTAATGTTTGATTCATTTAAAACTAAACATTGTTAATTAAATTAAATTTGGACTCATTTTTGAAATACTTTTGAATTAGAATAAAGGAAATAAAAAATTTCTTATCTGCTAGCTTTACTCCAACTGTCATAGAAAATTCACGCATTTGAAGTGTATTGTAATTGTTGACAACTGTATTTAATTAAAAGTTTAAAAATTATATGTATAATACTGTTGTAGCTATCTTAATCTCGATCAATAAATGAAAGAGATTTGACTTGATTTAATAGAAATGCGGGTTTGATTAGCGGTTTTGTTTTATTTCATGTACACACTGTAAATAAATTGTTTTTATGTTAGTCGTGTGCTTTTCTATGCTTACAAAGTCGCGGGTAAAAGCTAGTATGCCATATAACAAAAATGATTTAATTTTTATCCAACTTTCAAAAGTAAACAAAAATTTTCAAATCCCTTTTTCCTTAATTCATGTAAAAAACACTTTTTAACCTTTTAGGTGGAAACGGTTGGTCAAGTGTACATGTTGGTCAGCGGAGCACCAGAAAGGAGGCCTGATCATGCACAGAACGTGGCCAGAGCGGCGATAGATATGATAGCTCAAGTCAGCAAGATGACCACTTCGGACGGAGAAAAGGTTCTAGTTAGAATAGGTGAGACAGTTTATTTTAATCGAAGTGAAATAAAATCGTGTAGTTCTGATCAAATTTGGAGCAATGGTCTTTTGTATATTTGATTCATGAAGTTTTCTAATCTTCATCAACCAATTTGAAGTCATAGATTCTAAAAAACCAATGATTTCTCAAAAATATTTAAGCATAATATAAAAAGCAAATTGTGCTATCTCTTTGTATTTAGGTATATAAGTAATTAAAATTAAATTAATGTAAACAACTTTAATATTACTTAATTAGGGAAAAGAGCTTAATTTTTTTATACGCAGTATAGAAAAAAATATTGCAATCATCAAAAAATTAGAATTGAAGTTTAATTTAATTATATTAAAATTCCGTCGTAAAGCAACACTAGAGCTATTTTTGGGGATGGACCTTTTAACTTTGAACCGCTTTGAAATGCATTTGTGGAGGAGTCGGTACTGTTTACCACTATTTAAAGGAACATAATATAAAAAAGTTCTGCGAGGAACCGAACGCAAAAAACTTGTGCAAGTTGAAAATAATGACTTGAGTTCAGTACTGAAGGTACCAAGTAATCTTAGGACTCTGAAGGACATGGCGTCTAAAATTGTCTGTTTTTTGTCAACTATTTGAAAGTTTGTAGAGGAGGAGGTGGTCAGTAATTGACCATTTTGGAGCTAATTATCTAGGAGAGAATATCAGTTTGACAAATTCCGTCAATGTGAGGATGGACATTGCTAAAGACCACAGTCGGCCACAACAAATCCTGTCGATACTGCTACATTCAGTGTTGGCGAGGTGGTCGGCTGTACACAAGAAGAAGATGACGTGGAAGAAAACTGATCTGGTAATCCTTTCTCAACACCACACTTGCGAGAGGACGTTAGGCCTGACAGATTTAATATGTAATGGACCCCCTTACACAACAGTTCTTCGATGGAATCGGGTCTCGAACCTGAAACCCTACGGCTCACGAGCCGAGACTGACACAGCGGTCCTAACTCAAAGTTTCGATTAATATTATTGTTTTTAGACTCACCGGGTTCGAAAAAAACATTTTTTTAAAATGTTCGTCTCTCTGTCAGTCTGTCGATTACAAACATAATTCAATAACGCTTTGAACTAAAAGGATGAAATTTGCTCTCCGTCAGTCTATTACAAGCATAATTCAATAACGCTTTGAACTAAAGGGGTGAAATTTGCTCTCCGTCTGTCTATTGCAAGCATAATTCAATAACGCTTTGAACTAAAGGGATGAAATTTGCTCTCCATCTGTCTATTACAAGCATAATTCAATAACGCTTTGAACTAAAAGGATGAAATTTGCTCATCATCTGTCGATTACAAGCATAATTCAATAACGCTTTTAACTAAAAGGATGAAATTTGATCTCCGTCTGTCGATTACAAGCATAATTCAATAACGCTTTTAACTAAAAGGATGAAATTTGCTCATCATCTGTCGATTACAAGGATAATTCAATAACGCTTTTAACTAAAGGGATGAAAATTGCTCTCCATCTGTCGATTACAAGCATAATTCAATAACGCTTTGAACTAAAAGGATGAAATTTGCTCACCACCTGTCGATTGCAAGCATAATTCAATAACTCTTTGAACTAAAAGGAAGAAATTGGCTCTCCGTTTGTCGATAACAAGCATAATTCAATAACGCTTTGAACTAAAGGGATGAAATTTCCTATACGATCTTCACATCAAATTTGTAGATTTCTATCACATTGTGAGCAAAATCCGTTCTCAGGAGGTCTATAGTCCAAATATGATAACTACCAAGGGAAAAGGATTCGATCTTTAATATTTGTGGAACAATTTTAACATCTATAGTGAAGGCACCTAACAAACTTTGAGCTAAAGCAACAAGTAATTGATCGTCTGTCGGTCGTCAGGTACTGGTTGAAAAATATATACGAAACAACTCAATAAAGCAATAACTTGAATATATTTAAAAGTTTTAAATTCCTGATTCTTGAATTTTTAAAATTTGGGCATTTATTTTCATCACAGGAGCGAAACAAATTTTAAATTCACATATTTGCATATTTGTAGAAGGAATAAAAAAAATTAAATGAAGAAAAATGCGAATTAAAAATTGTATAAAAATAACGTTCACAATAAATTCGAATAAATATTCACCACAATATCGATTATTTATAGCAGTGTTATTGTTTTTTTTGTATCGCTTTTCGAATAAATATTGACTATAATATAGATTATTTATTGTAGTATTAGTGTTTTCTTTTATATCACTACTTCAAAAAATATTTACACATTCAACTTGTATCAATGTCTATGTAGTTAATCACATTTTAATTTCTGAAAAATAATTTTAGGTGATAAAGGGCAATTTTTTTTCAAAGCAATGTTTTCTTTTACATAGCAAATTCCTCATTAAAAAATAATACAATTTTGATTCTGCATAATAAATCTTTGATTTCTGTACAGTAAATTTTTAATTCCTACATATTACATTTTTGATTCTACATGGCTATTTTTTTTTATTTCTGGAAACTAAATTATTGATTTTAAATTATCAAACTTTTGATTTCTGCATTGTAAATTTTTAATTCTACATAAGGAAATCTTTATTACTAAATAATAATATTTTTTGTTTTTTAAGTGAATTTTTAGTTTCTATATGGTAATATTTTTACTCTACATAAAAAAATCCCTCTATTTCTGTTTAGTAAATTTTTAATTTTATGTCACCCTTTTTTTTCCTTCTAGAAACTATCGATTCTTCAAAGAAAAATTATAAATTTCTATGTAGTAAATTTTTGATTCTACATAGCATTTTTTTTTATTTTCTGCGTAGTAAATTATTGATTCTGTAGAGAAAATTTTATTCTATTAAGTAAATTTGATTTTTCATAACAGATTCTTGATTTTTGCATTATAAATTTTAGACTCTATTCAGCATTTTTTTTTATTTCTGAATATAAAAATGGTAATTCTACATTTTTCTTTTTCTTTTCTTGTGAAGGCATGCACTCAGGCCCAGTAGCTGCTGGGGTGGTGGGCCTGAAAATGCCTAGGTACTGCTTGTTTGGAGACACCGTGAACACTGCGGCTAGAATGCAGTCTCATGGAGAAGTAAACTCTTTTCGTATACAATAAATTTTTAAAAATATATTTGGAAAAAAATATTTTATTTTATTTCCATTTTTCTTTAGTAACAAATATAAAATAAGAAAGTATTGTTAAGAATGAAAGTAATGACTCACAGATATAGGTAGATAAAAATATGGTTAAAATAGCATGTACCAGCTTCTCCAAACAGTTAAATTTGCCTGGAATTAAATCAGTTAATTTGCCTGTTTCCTAAATTTCGTTGTTAGTATTTATATAAATATTGAGCGGCTGGGATGGCCTGGTTGGTAGATCGTTGGACTCGTACTCCTTAAGCTACGGGTTCGAAATTCACCGGTGAAAGATTCCCCGAGTGTGTGGCGGCTGGCGCTCGTTAAATCTGTTCGTGGTCGCAAAGTCCTCCATGTCGAGAGTAATACTGTAAAGACTTGACCACGGGCGGGTCAAATGAAATGGTAGCGTATTATATACAGAGGCTTTATTTACAGCTTAACACACAAAAAATACGTCATCTAGGTTATATACAGGGGTATTTACAAATGATTGTCTGTTCGACAACTAGGCCGGGAACTCACAAACTGTCTCCGTATTCAGCTACTGCCTGTAGCTCCAGAGATCTACGGATTTCTTCCGGTAGATCTTGTAACAAAACTTGAGATCACCTGGTATCTCTTCACATCAGCACTCCTCACAGCTCGTCTCGTCCTCCAGATCAGCTTGTCCCAGATCAGCCTCCTTCTCCTCCTCTTTCTCTCCTTCTTTTCTTTCTTCCTCCCTTATCGGCTTCTTGAACCCCTTTTTAATCGTCGCGAAGCTCCACCTCTCAGGCTGATATTGGCTCGCTGGAGATGCCGGTTGTCCAATCATTCTACTTCCACTCGCGTCACCATCGTGGGAAGATTTCTGAGACATCCGCTCTTTAGATTACACCTGGATTCTTTCTTTAATGGGTTCCAGGAAACACTAATTTCTTCAATGGTTGTAAACCGCATCTGTTCATTATCGGGCCCAGTGGGGGTCCACAGACGAATTAGTCCCGTCTGGTATTTCGACCCGGTTCACGGCTTTAATGAGCCGAAAACGTGTGAGGTCCCTCATCTGTCCTTCTCGGATTCTAAGAACGGGAGAAACACAATGGGTAACAAAGGCTGAATAGCCTCACCGCTGGATAGGAGTATCATCGTTCGATCATGTGTCTCTTCCAGCAGGAGACAAGGTGGCGACTTCCTTACAATACTCTTGGGGGTACTGGGCCAGAGGGGATCGTTCTTAGTTCAAGGTCTAAATTATAATATAAGATGAATAGATGAATGAGCAAGAATGAAGTCCGTCCCCTAAAAAGGGTAGCGGTATGTGTGTAGCTAAGTCGTACTCTTGGCCCTAGATGGCGCTCAGGCTTAAAATCTGCTGATGTATCAGCGGGGCTTGTCCATGGCAAGCAGGGCCTGACAAAGACAGGGCCCTACATAAGTGGGGCTCCTAAATCGAATAGAAACTTTTTTTACGTTTCCTTCTTTAATGAATGTTCTTCATTACTAAAGTAAGCAGAGGGGGCCCCCAAAGAAGTTTTTGCCCCGGGCCCCAACTTGAATAAGTTGGCCCCTGACGGCAAATGCCATAAGTAACAACGACAACATATAAATATTGTTAGTTGATCTTTACTGTTCCAATTAATTCTAAATTTTTTCCTTGTTTCAATAAATTTTTCATTCCATGTTGAATTAGACTGGAAATCTATCAGTTGTATTTCAAATTCCTTTTGTAGCCATCATTTTAGATTATATTTGTTTGATCAAACACATAGCATTAGCAAACAATACTAACGAAATATCGATCTTTGGTGTGAATTTAACATTTTTACTGGATCCTTGGCGATTAGTTCTTGGCAATAGGCACCTAAATATCAAAATTATATTTTAGATGTGCTATCTCCAAACGATTGGAAACAAAATGTGATATAGATCTTCAGTAATAATCATAAGATCTCATTCGGAATTTTATTAATTTAAATCACTGTATTAAGTTATGAGTTAACACATTTTCATTTTTACAGGTTCGCAAAAACAGAGATTGGCAGATGGTCAATACTTTAACAGATTCGATTAGAAATTGCTTAGAATTTACATTTTATATATTAAATCAGTGCATCAGATTTTATCTATCCAACTCTCTAAAATTGTAGTTTTTGATTTCCTTTGTACATAAACACTCAAACTAACAGATTAATCTGATTAAATTTTATTTAAAATTTGATAAGAATGCACAAATTTTAAGTTTGCATAGTAAATTCCATTAGTCTAGTTCTTTTTTTTTTTCGCTTATCTTGTCATAGACAAACTGATGTTATTCGAAAAAAATATATGTTTTCCAACTTGGCAAGTTCGTTTGTTATTTTTTTAATTGAATTTAAGTCTTTTTTTATGTTTTATATAACAGAAAAGAAGAAGAAAAAAAGAATTTTCAAAATTAATGTTTGAAAGATTACATCGATAATGAAAGCAGTATTATGTTAGAACTATGTCTTAAACGTTCTGTATTGTACCGGGTGTCCAAAAAGTTCCCGTACTCCAAATTTAAAAAATCATTGTCTATGATTTTTTTTCACATATATCAAATTTTTCCATACGAGTAATGAAACCATGGACAAGCTTTAAGAGTGCCATATACAGAAAAAAAAACTCGATGTCGACGAAAGCGCCTCCTATCGGTGGGGGTGATAGGGCAGTGACTAAGCTAACGAAAGAAGCTTAAAAGGTTTGATTGACAAGCCGAATAACACCCAACCAGAAAAGAATTCCTGGTCCCCAGGAGATACTGCTGTGTGGAAGTGTTACATTCAGAAGGTCATTTGACCCACCCCCAATAAAACTTGCCCTTTCTCATTGTAAAGGCTTCTCGGAAACGGACATTTGTTTTCGGAGACATCACCCCCTGTTTGGAAAAGCTACTCTTTGAGCTAGATATTTTAGATTTTCTCTGCTTGCACAGAAAATCGTACTGAGGGCAGCGGGAATGTTAGAAGGACTCTTAGAACATAGAATTCATCACTGATTAATTATTGAAGCACTTCGAGTTTGGGGCATTTAATTAATTTTCCTAATTCTGTTAATATCGTAGAATCCTGTAATTAAGAAGGAGTAATTAAATAATTTAATATTTATAGAATTTTATTTGACACGACTTTATTTTTAACACTTATTATGTTTATTAATTTTTCAATCCAGGAGAATGGGCAAGATCTACTTGTATGAAAATGTAAGACTTCGGACTCATTTCCGAAGAATGGGTTCAATCCTTTATCTCAATAGTTTTATTACTAACAGTGAATTTTAATAAAATGTTCCTTTTTTAATTTTTTAAATAAATTATTTATTTAAAATATATATTGAATTGTCTTAAATGAGGAAGGAAATGAAAAAAAAAATTAAGTTGTTTTTTTCAACTTGTGCAACATTGCCTGGTGTTTCTGTGTAGCTGGGATGCTCCATATTTCTGCCTGATTTTCGCAAAAAAGACAGTATCCTAAATTTTAATTAAATGGCACATTTGTACCACATTAAAAAGAAAAGATAAATATATTTAATTCGGAAATTACGTCAGGATGAATTCTATTCATCAGCTTTCCTAAACGTGGGATATAACCAACTTAATACAATTTACATAAATTGGAAGGAAAAATAATGAATTAAATTGTAAAATGCACATATTGGATTGAATGACTCCTGGTTTTGAAAATTTTTAAACGATTAATTGTGTGATTATTTCTAAAGTTATTTAGTTTTAATTATTTATTGGATTTTGAAAGTACAACCATTCATTTGCTTAGCCAGGATTTGTTGATATATTTTGTATCAGAATCTGGAATATTTGAGACTGAAAATTCGTCTAGTATTTTTTTACTTATAAATAAAAAAATAATATGGAAACAATAAAAAGAAGTTAGAGATTTTTCATAAAATGAATCTAATTTCTAAAGAATTTGTTTCAATAAAATATGGTTAATATGGTCACTAACATTAAACACAAAGAAAAAGAAAAAAAAAAGAGTAAATAACTGCAAAGCTTTCTCTCTCTAACATTCATTATGAGTCAAGACTGTTCCGCATTTCTGAAAGCTTGTCAGCAATTTTGTTTATTTGGATGTAACTAAAGTTTTTTAAAAAGTTGTGCGAGATTCAATTAAATAATTTGGTTGGAATATTGCTTCGTACGAATTAGAAATTATGATTACTCCTATGTCACCAGGAATTGATAAACAAATAAATGTAAATTATATTGTTACACAAATGCTTACACATTAAAAAGTATTATTTTTTTTGTCATATAAGAAAACGTTGTCATAAAAGCAGTGAACAACTTAGTTTTAGTTAATTTTTATAATTCAGATTTATGGTTGCTAAATTTTACTTGTTCTTGATTGCTTACTCACACGAGTATATTTAACTTCAAATTCTATGAGACATTTAACATTTAATACTTTTCTAAAAACCGTATACCATTCCGCATTTTGTGCAATGCATTTCTTTTAATTATCAATATTCTCAACTGAAATAGGAACTTGAAAAACGAAAGTGTTTAAACTTCAACTAATACAAAAACTTTCTCATTCAGTATTATTTATACGCAGTACAGATAATATTCTAATCTAATATTAATTAATTTTACTAACATTGAGCCTTATACCTCCAATAATTTATTACATTAAAGAATAACAAGATCTAAAAACTTTATAAAATTTACAATGCTATAACTTGACGAAACTATTAACAGCACAAAATTAACTATCTTTTTAATGATAACACAGTTTTCTTCAATATTTTAAAGAAAACATTTTTGGTTTCCAATCAACTGAATCATTCACTAAAACTGAATAATTTATGAATTTTGAATATCGTTCTCCTGCAAAAGCTGACGATTTTAGACCATTTCATAGACGGTCTCAAAGAAGATACGCTACCAGGATTGACGGTGATTGGATTGATTATTGATTATAGAAATATTGATTGATCTTATATTGATATGTAAAAACTAACAGATTTGATAGCAGAAGAGAGGAAGTTTATTTATTTAAAACTCGAAGTATGAAGAGTATTTTTCAGAATATGATTCCATAGGGCAAAAGGACTGTGTAAAATGTAACCTTCATAATTTTTTTATAAGAACATTTATTGACTGAAGTCATATAAAATATTTATATTTGCATCATTTAAATGTTTTGAAAGCAAAATTAAAAACTGAATTTTACGAAAAATCTGTGAAATTTTTGTTGAATAATTCTTTAAGATGTTATGAAAATTACAAAAGATTTAAATGAAATCTGATATGCATATTTCAATGTATCGTGTCAGAACATAATTTCTTGAACGGCCAAGCACCACGTGCTCGTGCAGTTTAAATTATATTTTTATTCATTTTAATGGTTTCATTGAATGAGTTCCTTTTGTATTGCAAACGATCCAAAAAAAACTTTTTCTCGCTTTTATTGTTATAAAAAATATCATTTCCTATTCATTACATTTCATATAATCACGTGCTCAAAATAACGTTATTCTAGGTTTTATTGGCTGTAGCCATTAATTAATTTTTTTAAATTAGAGCTTTTGTAAATGCTATGGCAACGCATTATTCAAAGCTGATTTTTCGATATGCTCGTGCGGATAAAATTTAAAATGTTTATTTTTCACCTACGGATTTTTGTTGACACCAGAAAACCTCATTCCCAAAATATGTTCTGACATGATAATAATTATTCTGCAATGTACATACAATTTCAATACTGAACGACTCGGCTTTCAATTTTCATATTTAAAAAAAAAGAAAAAAAAGATGTACTTGATTTCAAGAAAAAACGTTTATATTAATTACAATTTAACCTCTCACTCTAATTTATCGTATAAATTTTATGCACTCTGACAGAAAATTAGTAAGAGATAAGTAATATAATGAACAGAACTGCTTAAGGCCTACATAATAATATGACACAATTATATAGCTATCAAAAACTGAAGATTTGATAGCTAAATATTTTTCAAAAAAGGCTGTTTAGAAACCAAGTTATATAAAATATGTAAAGCTTTAGATATCTTTTCTACTATTGAACCAGCTGATCGTCAAAGGTGACTTTTTAATAAAGATATTGCTTAGTGAACTATTATAATATATATACACATATATACATTTTTTACTCGTTTATGACTATAGATATCAACGATTTTGAAGAAAACCCATTCAGGAACTTGAGAATATTCAAGTATTAGTAAAGAATAAAAATATATATAAATTTTCTTAAATCTTACTTTCTTTAAAGAATTATTACCGCTAATTGTTTTTTCTGATAAAAACAATCTTATTTTTCAATTTATAATAAAATTAACCATTATTTATTGCAAGATATATGAATAAGATAAATGTATGTACAAAATCTCATAAACACAAGATCAAATAAATAAAATTTTTACAAAAAAGAATGCAGACAAAATAGCATCAATTTATGAATTGTATGTAAAAAAGTACAGTTATAAAAATATCCAGAGAAAAAAAAAGCTATGAAAGCATTATCCTTTATTTTCCATTAATTTTTTTTTCTTTTGATCCTGCATAATCGCAAAAGGATCCGAAGTTTCATTCATTCGAGATAGATCAACTAATTTTGGCAATAAACAGTCAAATTAAAAGAATCTTAATTATTTTTTTCATTGCCAAAATTTTGGATTTATGAATAATTTTTTCTGTTTTCTGCCGTCCACTTTGAAAATGAAAGTTTTTTTTTTTTGTGTGTGTGTGTGTGTGTGTGTGTATGTGTGTGTTATATGCAGCTGGACCTGCACTTGAAAATAATATTTATGATTTTTATTAATGGTTGTTTTTCATCTTTGCTTATTTTCCAAAATAAATTTTTTAAAAAACTTTTATTACTTCATCCGGAGTAATATTTGCTGTGCATTTAAATTCTGAAATTCTATCACTACCAATTAGCCCGTCCGGAAATGCTGCTAAATATGCAAAATTCAAATTCTTTTACAAAAGTTTACTAATTTTGTTTTCAGGGTTGCGGTAGTATTCGCTGAAACGAGTGCAGATTGTGAAGGGGCAGATGACCACAGCTGTGATGGTAAACAAAATAAAACAAACAAAAACGAAAAGCAGAAAGAAAAAATGCTTAGGGGGAAATTTGAAGACGCGATGAAGACCAGATAATAAAAGTAACAATCCATCACGTGGTAAAAGGAGGGTTTAGTGTGTATTCCTCCGCGAAAGAGAGGAGTTAAAGGAACTTTAGGGGGGAGTTCAAATTATTCTTCCAAGTTTAAGTATAAAATGCAGATTTTACACATTCTCCTAATTTCTTTTTTTTTTAATTATATGTATCGGAAAGAAGGTACCAAAACGAATGTATTTCAGTTGCTAGTTTTATTTTATTTATGACAGATTTTTTTAAAAAAATCGTTTAAATGGCGCCCTTGACATTTTTCAATTTTTATTAAATATTTAAAAATATTTTGACACGCACGAAAAAAAATTCCTTCGGGAGAAACATTTGTTTTTATTCCCTCTTGCGATGGCAGAAAGACTTCATAATAAAGACACCGTAATAGCAAACGAAACACGGGACAATATTTTCCCATAGGATAACATTACGTTTGAAAATTGTAGGTGGCGTGTATACGGCACTCTTAAGCTTTTTTCGGCGATCGACTTATCTCAAAAAATCTTTGACCACCTCGATCCCCTGATCTGACCATCCTGTGGGGATATTTAAAGGACAAAATTTATGAAGGTGATCCTCAAACAATAGATGATTTGAAAATCGCAATTACTCAAAGGATACGAGAAATCACTCCCAGCATGTTAAAAGGCGTTTCGAAAAAATTGCGCAAACGAGTTTAGCTTTGTCTCCAAGAAACGGGTGGACATTTTGAACATTTATTATAAATGTAAGTTCAGTATTTTTTTCCTTAGTTATGTTAAAAGTGCTTTTTATCATTGGCATAAAAATAATTATTTTTAAACCTGTTGTTTTTGTAAAATAAATTCACAAATCATCAGAAGACTTTTTGGACACCCTGTATAATGCTAAGATATTACACATTTTTATTAAGAGTAGCGGTAATGCAATTATCTGTTTTGCCTTTTTAATTTACTGAACATTATTTTTTAGTTTGACAATATAAAATTATGAAGAATTTATTTACCGTAATAAATTCAAATTTACCTTTTATGTTTGCATATTTTATTTTATTTTAACAATTAAATCTAACTTACTATCCAATATATATATATATATATATATATATATATATATATATATATATAAACTTTAAGATAACATAATAATATCTTTCTCCTCGCATGAAATTTTTGTATTCATCACTAAAATTTTATGTATAAAAAAAAGTCTTCCAAATATCGAAGTAAAAATGAAAAGACATCAATGACTTTTTCAATAGGAACTGAAATGATTTTGATTGCTTTTATAAATTTATTTCAAATCAATCGTAAATTGTTGGTTACATTTCACTTACACAAAATTTTGGGGGCTTCAGATTATAAACATAAGAAATAGACTACTTTGTGTTCATAATGATGAGTAGATATCTAATAATAATTTTGTTATTCAAGTTTTCTAACGTAAGATAAATACTCTGAAACCGAAGTTGTATTATTTTGGGTCGATTTCCCGCCAAGTGCAATCCTCTCAATTTTTTATGGTAACCTTAAACGTCATTCATTACCGTAAACAGTAGCCTTCCAAGATAGCAATTTTTTGAAGGGAAGATCGGTACGATTATCTTGAACTTAGATAATTAAGGCAATAAAATTAAGGCTTACCGATTTCTACTTTCTTATATTCGAAGTATTGAGACAGTATTGTAATCTAAAAAATCGAACTGGATATTTTCTAAGGGGACGAAACATTAATTAGAGAATTTGGGTAATAGCTTATCAGTAAAATCTGGAAACATGATTTAGACTTTCATGTATTTGTGTGTATTCGTATGCCCTTTGATGTTTACCAGGAATAATTTTGTAGCATATTTGCTGAAGAAAACAATTTTTCTGCCACTAAAAAATTCAATATTTTATTTTATTTTTATGACAAAGCTTTTTTTGTATAATATGAGAATAAGATGTTTTGGTTTGAGGTTTTTCTAGCCTCAAAATGTGTCGACAACAAATTGGCGATTTATCACTTTTGACGGAACCCTTTTTCGCTTCCAGAAAATAATTCAGAAGGTTGTCACATTTGACGATTTATCGCTAAAAAATATTTTATTTGTAATTCAAAGTCAATGGCAACGTTGCTACATTTTTTTTGTAGTTAAAATATTTTATCATTCTTATCATGTGAGAACATGATGTTTTATTGGTTTGAAGTATTTGAAGCCACTAAATGAACGGGAAAAAAGTGGCTATTTATTGCCTTTAGGACATTTATTTTCCGCTTTCAGGGTTATTAGAAAATGGTAAAGATGGTTCTCACATTTGGCGACACATCACCAACAAAACGTTACAACTTGACACGAATGTCCGCCATGCACCCGATTCTCGATATATCGACGCATGCGTATTCTGATTGTCACATGATTGTTTCAAACCTGTTTAAATTGCTTAATTACTTAAATTAATTAAGATAAATAATGCCTTAAAAATAATAATGTTCTCATATGATATCATGAAATTTATGATAGCAGATTTTATATATATATTTTATTTCAAAAAGTTTTTCATTGCATCCAATTTATTTCCAGCCTGGCAAGATCCATATTAGTGAATCCTGTCAAAAGCATTTACAGAAAGACGAATTCGTCACTGAGCCCCGAGGATCAATGAAAATTAAGGTAATTTTTTTCGTAAAAATTAGTATTCATGATCTAAATTTACAAATAGATGCGTTTGTATGTACATTACGATACTCTGAAGAACAGACAGTTAAACTCAGAACTGCCTATTGTCAGAGGCGGCGATAGCAGGGGGGCTAGGGGGTAATTGCCCCCCTGTCGGTATCCTCTTGCCCCCCCCCGTCGGCGGGATGTTTAGAGTTTCGTCGGCAAAAATGTTCACCATTTCAGGATGGTTTGTAGAGAACTGTGCATTATCAAATATGATTATTCAAAAACCTTCTTGAAATTAATATATTGTAAACAATCGAAATATGCAAGTAAGGGTTAAATTGTTAGAAAATATTCGATAGGGTGGTAGATCGATAATAGGTCGTTAGATTATAGATCATAGATAATTTTTGATAGACCTAAATAGTGAAAATAAGGGATGTAGAAGACATATGTGAAGCAGATTTTCAAACATATGATTCAAAGGTCGTTCATTCAGCTTGTAATTTGTACTACTTTGGACAAAATAACCGACAAAGGTGATAGGCTAATTTATTGACAATTTTTGATCAATCGACTATACACTCAATGCGACGAATGGCGAAGAAGTCTGCAGATTTCCGACATTTGATTCAATAGTCGTCCATTTAACTTATAATTGGCACTTATTTTGACAATATATCCGACAAGTGAATGAGATATCGCATAACACTTTATGTTGTTGTTTTTTTCAACTGTACAATGAAAGGAAGGTACAGTATCTGAATTTAAAAAAAGAATCTAAATAATATTTGATTTTCTTAATTAAATGTAAACTTAACTGTTTTGAGTTATTTTGAAGCAAAATGAGATATTGTTCTTGTCCCCTGTCAGATTTGTCTTGCCTCCCAGTCGGCAAATTCCTGCAGCCGATTCTGCCTACTGTTACGTAAACATATTTTAAATTGTAGGAAATGTAGCTCCAACACAGATAATAGGAATATGTAACTCCAGCACTGATTATGGGAATATGTAACTCCTACACTGATAATGAGAATATGTAACTCCTACACTGATAATGAGAATATGTAACTCCTACACTGATAGTGGGAATATGTAATTCCTCACTGATTATGGGAATATGTAACTCCTACACTGATTGTGGGAATGTATAACTCTTACACTGATTATGTTAATATATAGCTCCTATACTGATAGTGGGAATATGTAACTCATACACTGATTGTGGAAGTATGTAACTCTTACACTGAGTGTGGAAATATGTGACTCCTACACTGATAGTGGGAATATGTAACTCCTACACTAATTTTGTGAATATGTAACTCCTACACTGATTATAAGAATGCGTAAAATTACAAAAAGGGATTTTTTGTAATTTTTAATTAATATTTTTATTGATTAATTTGAATATTATAGTTATCTGCATAGATAATCTAAATAGTAATATGCTGATTATTATAACTCGATCAACCTTAATCAGAAATGAATAGAGCCTTTTTTTGCTGCAAATACAAGTAAGATAGGAATATTTTACTAAATATAATTAATCTAATAGAATTGCACTAAAGAATAGAAGTCAAATGTAAGACATAAAAATTTAAAACCTTCTTTTGCAATTTAGTTTTTTTATTAATATTTTTAACATCTATCCCCTCTCGTTTTCACAGGGTAAAGGACAAATGAACACTTACTGGCTTTTAGGGTTGAAAAAGGAAACGCGTGAATAATTTGAAACAAGAAAGCCCGACTAGTTCTACCTCACACGCAGAAACGAACTGGTGCCTCATCTGCATTTACCGCCATACGCCATAGATCATTAAAGAGTTCATTGCATTGTTCATTAAGTTATTTATGTGCCATATTTTTCCATAGAAATGTGATGTAAAAAAAGTATTTTGGTTGCTTTATATAAATAAACTTCTGCCTCAATTTGTATTTATTTTCTACAATTATATTCATATTATTTTCTCAATTGATGTTTAATAAACTATTTTAAGCCACATTAATCCCTATATCTAATAGATATTTAATATGCAACCGCATAATTTTTTGGTATTTTTCCATTAGCCAGCCGCAAACGAAAAATCGCCAAAGAAATGTAGCGGAATTCTACATTAATTGGCAATTTTTCGATTTAAAATCATAGTAAGAAATTTGGCTAAATTATGCATTAATTGGCGATTTTTCGTTGGCCCCTGGCGAACGAAAAAGTGGGAAATTTTTTTCATGCTATAGATATATAAAATTTCAAATAGATTGTAGGATGAAAAACAATTCTTTCTCAACCAAAATTTTTTTAAAAAACTATTATCCAAAATGGTGTTTATTTGGCTAGTTTCAGGTACTTGGCGAATGTTTCGCGAGATTGGCAACAAGAACTGCACCATTATCTTAATTCTAATGATAAATTATGCGTAATAGAAGATAAAAATTTAAAAAACTTGATTAGAACCCTTTACTAATCCTCAAATAGCCAAAATGTAGTAATTAAAATTAGGCATAAATGGAAAAAAATAGCTTTCTCTTTTCAAAATTGGTGTTGTTTTGATAGTTTTCTCTGTAGGTAAAAAGGTTAATTGTTTGGTTGGTATTTAATTTTTTGTAGGTTTCAAAATTCAAGCAAATACATCAAATGAGCTGTCACACATTTGGTTGTTAAATCCTAGTATACGGTACCCTTTTGGCGCCATTTTAAAAAATGTCGCCAAGGCAAAAACGACACATTTACGAATATCGCCAACTTAACAAGAACCATAGCTTAGGCAACCAGACAACGAGCGTCCGTGGCAGAAATGATGTCACGGCTTCTCGGTATAAAGTCGCCAAATCAAGGGGTACCGTATACTAGGATTATGCCCATTTGGTTTCTGGAAAAATTCGAATCAATTAGATCACAGTAATAGTGAATGTTTTTTTTGTTAGATTGTTGTTTTCGAGTAAAATATGTACGTTTTTCTTTTTCTCTATGTCATTTTTAATAGGAATAAGAGCGAAATTATCATTTCGATTAATGAATAATTAAATGAGATCAATGACGTCAAAAGACACACTGGATAGCACTGAAGCAACTAACACAAATTTGAAATCTGCAAAATAATAAAAAGAAACCTTCAATAGAGATGTGAGGTTTGTTATGAATTAGAATACTATAGTTTGGAATGCCAATTAACAAGAATACATTTTTAAAATAAGCTTAGTAAAAAAACTAATTTGTTATATAGCGCAGTTATGTACAGCTCATTAAGATCGGTTATTACAAGAGATAATATTTCCGGAGTGATTAACTTTGATTATCTTTCAAATTAAAATGAAGCAAAACTATAACATGTCGACATATTTTTGTTCCAAAACAAGCAACTGGTATTGCCAATTTTAAAAAGACAAACATGCGAAAACAAAATTTAAAATTTTTTTTAATAAAATCTGCTTTGAATATTTCAATGTATTATGTAAGAACATAATTTCTTGGACGGTCAAGCACCACGTGCTCGTGCAAGTTAAATTACATTTTTATTCATTTTCATTGCTTCCTTGAATGAGTCACTTTAGTATTGCAAACGATCCAATAAACTTTATCTCGCATCTATTGTTTACAAAAAAGATCATATTTCCTATTTATTTCATTTCATATAATCACGCTCTCAAAATGATATTTTTTTTTAGGTTTTAATAGCGGTAGTCATTAACTTTTTTTAAAATCGGAGCTTTTGTAAATGGGATGGCAACGCGTTATTAAAAGCTGATTTTTTTGAGATGCTCGTGCAGAAAGTAAAATTTTTTTTTCTCGCCTACGGATTCTTGTTGACGCTACAAACCTTCTTCCCAAATCAATATCATGTTCTAACATGATAATAATATAAAGATATAGCTGCTATAGTTTTACTTTTTAAAAAATATGCCAATACGATTGATTTTTTTGAGAATATTATTTTTCTATTTATTTTGAAGCAAGATATATCATAAAGATATTAAGTACATGGTACAAGATACCTCTCTCCTCACTATGTTAGCCGATATCTGTATTTCCGTTTCATATCGATTAACTGATACGGCATAGTAAAAGAAAATGAATAAAACAAAAAAAGTTTAAATGCCTTTAATTGCAATTTATAGCATTTATATTTAATATATAGTTAATTACAATAAATATATTACTATTTGAAAATCGCAAAGAAAAAAAAATATATTGGTCATAGGAACGCCACATTTTTAGGACATGTATTATAGAGTCTGGAGAAATGAAGACTCAAAAAAAAAAAAAAAGGATGATGGTGGGAAATAAAAGAGAACAACAAAATCCTGTATTTTCAGGTTTGTTCTTTCTTTTATGTTCTGAGAAATATACCATTGATATATAATTTTCTTGGAATCCTCTGATATTATCTCCGCAGTAATCTAAACATGAACATTAATTTTTTAACATTTGACTTGAATACGAATATTTTAATTCTAAGCACCTAATACATCTTTAAAGTTTATTTGAACATGAAGCTTTAATTTTAAAAGGCAATAAAAATGGCAAACATTAGATACTATTAATAATTTTGATACCTAAGCATCTAATTTTTATAAGCGAAATCTTCTGCCACCAAGCGACGTACTTATATTTCTGTCACTAGTGCAACCTTTCTAATGTAATTCTAATGGTATATCATTATTTTTTTTAAAAAAATATGTACCTATCAATGTTTGAGTTAACTATCAACTTATTATTGATTATTTAGGTTTTCCTAATATGAATATATTTATTATCAAATACAGGGTGTCCATAATTAAACGATTCTACTTTTAACTTGTCTGCTACTGATCAGAAAGTTTTGAAATTTCGTATAGGACAATGGTCGCCAAACTTATTAGCCAAAGAGCCAAATATGAATATTACACAATTTTTTAAAAAAATGGGAGCCAAATCTGCTTGTTTAGTAAACTTTTATTCCACTAAATTAGTAGTACAATAAATAAAACTAAATTTCATAATAAATATTTATAAATGCGAACAATGAGCCTCACTTAAGGAACCAAAGGGCCACATGCGGCTTCGCAGCCGCACTTTGCAGACTACTGGTATAGAACATAATGAAGGGATGGGAATTTGTTTGAGCGAATGAAAAAAATAAATAATTCAAAATTTCGCCACTATAGGCAGTTTTTCAAATGAATTACACATTTAGCATATCTCTGACAAATTTAATCACAACAAAACATGTTCAGCATGACGGCCATCATTTTCCGCTACCATCTGGAATTGTAAGATAGCATGTTTCACAGTTGATCGTAGTGTGCTCTGGGAAATAGTAAGAACATGCTGTGAGATGCGGTTTTTAAAATGAGGTAAAGTTTTTGGATTATCACGACTTACCAGATATTTTAAATGATCCCATAGCCAAAAGTCTCATGGATTTCGATCTGGAGACCGGGGAGGCCACAAATCATGAAAGAGACATCTAATGACACGATCTTCTGTAAAATGATTAGGGAAAATGTCCTTTACACGACGGCTAATTTGTGGAAGAGATCCATATTGCATGAATGTGGAACAGGCTATCTTACGATTCCAGATGGTAATGGAAAATGATGGCCGTCATGTTGAACATGTTTTGTTGTCATTAAATTTGTCAAAAATATATAAATGTGTAATTCATTTGAAAAACTGCCGCTAGTGGCGAAATTTTGAATTGTTTTTTTTTTATTCGTTCAAACAAGTTCCCATCCCTTCATTATGCCCTATACAAAATTTCAAAACAATCTGAATATATATATTGTTACAAGCGGGCGTGCGGCACGAAAACTCGCCAAGGTTGGCCACGTTTGGCGAGGAGCCTCGCGCCAGCTTGATTGGTTTGGCGAAAGGAATAATCTAGTAGCCGCTAGATTGTGCGCGATGTTTTGAGAATTGTCACGAGACTCAGGTGCACGCGCTTCTCGGCTATATAAGGACGAGTAGCCGGAGTTAGTTAGTTAGTTGCTATAGTGATTTGATCGAGTTAGTTCAGAGTTTGCTCTGAGATAAAAAGCGTCTCGCTGGACTAAAGGATTAGTGAGCTGTGTTTGCGTTTGCTGTTAACGCTGTGTTATTGAGCTCGCTGCTGCTGTGCTATACTATAGCTGTTTTTCAAACTGTGTTATTGTGCGTAAGACTTTCTTTTATGCTGTAAGTGACTGGTTATTGCTGGATTGTGTTTATCTGATTTGTTACTCTATCAATTATCCTGTAAATAACTGTAAATAAATTTGTTTGTGCTGTCCTCATACAAAGTCCATTCAATCCGAACCCGCTACGCTAAAAAAACGTAACAACTGGTGTCAGAAGTGGGGTTGAATGGTGAAAACTAGAGCGATGGAGGAAGCAGAGAAAACAAAATTTGAACAACTTTTTGCTTTCATTAAAGGAATGGAGAAGAAGATAGAACAGAAGATAGATCAAGGTCAAGAGAAGATGGAGAAGATAGAACAAGGCCAAGCTAACATTGTTGAAGCAATCAATACCAAAGTAGATGCTTTGGCGGAAAAGGTTCGCAATATTCAGCAGAGTTGTGAGCAGAATGGTGAAAATCTCCGTAAGGTTGAAGAGAGATTTGATGAAAGATTGAACACCTTTGAACAAGAAATTGAAAGGAAAGTAGAGGAAAAATTGAAGAGGATGGAAGGTGCACAGATAAAATCTGAAAACCAATCCTCGAATGTTCGAGAGCACGAAATATCTCATGGACCTGCTATTCCTAAATCAAACATAAAAGTATCCACCTACGACGGAAAAACATCTTGGCAAGTTTACAGGACTCAATTCTCCATCGTCGCAGAAGCCAATGGTTGGGATCCAATCACGAAGGCTCGTCAACTAGCTGCATCACTACGGGCTGAAGCTGCTGATATTTTGAGAACTGTTCCCGAAGATCAACATCTGAACTTTGATGCTCTTTCAAACGCTCTGGAGTTGCGCTTCGGAGAAAATTGCCTCAAGGACTATAGCCGTCTTCAGTTAAAGACCCGGCAACAACGATCGAATGAAAGCCTGCAGGAGCTTGCAGCAGATGTTGAGAGGCTCTCCCATCTTGCCTTCTCCGACTGTCCTGCGGAGGTACGGGAAACACTGGCCCTGCAGTATTTCATCGACGGTGTGAGGGATCCAGAGATACAAAAGTCCCTGCGAATGGCTGAATTGAAGGACTTGAAATCAGCTTTGGTTTACTCAATGAAATTTGAAGCAGCTCAGCATGCTTCACGGAGGGATCGCCACTCAGTAAGAGGTGCTACGGTTCAAGATGCATCAGACTCTTCGATGCAAAATCTAACTGAAGTGGTAAAAACAATTTGCCAGGTTATCCGGAAAAGAGTTGAAAGGCCCAACAAACATGGCCAGAGATCGACGAAATGTTGGAAATGCGGCGACGAGGGCCATGTTCGAAGGAACTGTCCAGTCCGCTTAGATAAATGGGTCAAAGACGCTTCTAGAAACAACCAGGAAAACCGTTTTAGAGTTTTACAGATATCGTCCAGAGGCGGCGGTGAAAATGGTGTATTTGTTAATGCCTTCGTCAATGGAATCCCCTGCCGAATGATCGTTGACACAGGAGCCAACGTAACCATCATGCGTAGAGATGTTGCAGAACGACTTGGGAGGAAAATTCTCTGGACACCGTCCTGCGTCACCCTCGAAACAGTCATTGGTGACAGAATCCCAATTATCGGAAAAATGAATATTGAAATTAGATTTGGGGATGCTACTTATGACCATGTCGTCTACGTAGCGGAAATTACAGATGATTTCATACTTGGTATGGACTTTCTGAAGAAGTATGACTTCGTAATTGACTTTAAAAATAACTTCCTACACTCCACATCAGAAGTCGTGACTCTTTTCCATTTGGGATCTGGAGGAGGAAATGGAGATGCCTTGTCAAGAAATCCCTGCTCTGAGGGTTGTCGCAACTGTTCCTCTGCGGAAAAGAAACGTGGGATTGATACATCAACTGTGCGCCAAATTGCAGGATCCACTCCACCTCAATCTGATCCCTGGAGTGATGAAGAGGTTTGCAAGGAACAAAGAAATGATCCTGACATTAAACCGATTATGGAATTTATGGAATCAAGCAATTCAAGACCCGAATTGCAGGACAGTTCAAGCCTCAGTACTGGAACTAAGCGTTATTGGGCCCTCTGGGATTCATTCAAAATTAGAAATGGTATCTTGTATAGAAAACGGGAGTCCGAAGATGGAAAGTCAGTTAAGTGGCAACTTGTACTTCCCCGATCAAGGATAAATCAAGTACTGAAGGAATTACACAGCAGTCCTGCAGGTGGTCACTTCGGAATCGTGAA
The DNA here is from genome assembly GCA_026289955.1 of Argiope argentata. Lineage (NCBI taxonomy): Eukaryota > Metazoa > Arthropoda > Arachnida > Araneae > Araneidae > Argiope > Argiope argentata. The sequence goes on along the minus strand of JAOUZG010030080.1, from coordinate 223,089 downwards.
GACAACTCGTAAAGTCCGAGGGCGTTTCTATTGGAACAACATGAAAAAGGACGTTCGAGAATGGTGCAGAACATGTGATGACTGTAACACCCGTAAAGGACCGAAAACACGCAGTCGTTGTAAGTTACAGCAGTATAATGTAGGTGCACCATTTGAAAGACTCGCCTCTGACATCTTGAGACCTCTCCCTCGAAGAAATAATGGAAATAGAAAAGAACTCCAACCGCCCTGTGATCCTCAGTTCGGGTGTCCACCGGATACGCCTTCTTCGCCTGTGGATTGCGGTCAAGACCTCCAGGCCCGTTTAGAAGACGTACACAGGTTTTCCCGAAATCGGATCAACCTAGCGACGGAGAAGATGAAGACCAGGTACGACACTAAGGCCACCGGACATGAATTCAAGGAAGGTGACAAGGTATGGTTCTGGAACCCGATTCGACGAAAGGGACTCTCTCTGAAGCTGCAGTCTTCCTGGGAAGGCCCTTATACAGTCCTGAAACGACTGAATGACGTCGTGGTTCGAATAAGGAAGTCACCGAACTCAAAACCAAGAGTAGTACATTACGACCGGCTAGCCCCTTATTATGGTGATTTGTCAAATACTTAGTTGAAACCATGGTTTCCTTATTTATGTAAATATGACCTGTATATTTGTAAATAGTGTTCTTTATGTTAATTCTTTTTCAATGATTATGTCTGTAATTTAGTGTGTATGGAATTGTTACTTTTGAGTGCCTTCTGCTCGGGGTCTGTACTGCCCGGGACGTGCAGTCCTTGAGGAGGGGGCAATGTTACAAGCGGGCGTGCGGCACGAAAACTCGCCAAGGTAGGCCACGTTTGGCGAGGAGCCTCGCGCCAGCTTGATTGGTTTGGCGA